>JAGFNQ010004446.1:847232-868160 GCA_024364735.1 Boesenbergia rotunda
CTGCGGGAAATATGGCACACACAGTCGGACGGGCCGAGCTGCGGGATAATAGCACCACAGTCGGGCAGGACTCAGGGAGCGTGGGACGCCACGCGTCTTACTGAGCAGGCCGAGCAGCGGGAAATATGGCACACAGGAGTCGGACGAGGGCCGAGCTGCGGGAAATATGGCACACACAGTCGGACGGGCCGAGCTGCGGGATAATAGCGCACACAGTTGGGCAGGACTCAGGAGCGTGGGACGCTACGCGTTCTTACTGAGCAGCCGAGCTGCGGGAAAGCACACACGGTCAGGCAGGCTGAACCGCGGGATAATAGCGCTCACAGTCGGGCAGGACTCAGGGAGCGTGGGACGCCACGTGTCTTACTGAGAGGCCGAGCTACGGGAAATATGGCACACACAGTCAGACGGGCCGAGCTGCGGGATAATAGCGCACACAGTCGGGCAGGACTCAGGGAGCGTGGGACGCCATGCATCTTACTGAGCAGCCGAGCTGCGGGAAAGCACACTCGGTCAGGCAGGCTGAACCGCGGGATAATAGCGCACACAGTCGGGCAGGACTCAGGGAGCGTGGAACGCCACGCGTCTTACTGAGCAGCCGAGCTGCGGGAAATATGGCACACACAGTCGGACGGGCCGAGCTGCGGGATAATAGCGCACACAGTCGGGCAAGACTCAGGGAGCGTGGGACGTCACGGTCTTACTGAGCAGCCCAGCTGCGGGAAAGCACACACGGTCAGGCAGGCTGAACCGCGGGATAATAGCGCACACAGTCGGGCAGGACTCAGGGAGCGTGGGACGCCACGCGTCTTACTGAGCGGCCGAGCTGCGGGAAATATGGCACACACAGTCGGATGGGCCGAGCTGCGGGATAATAGCGCACACAGTCGGGCATGACTCAGGGAGCGTGGGACGCCACGCGTCTTACTGAGCGGCCGAGCTGCGGGAAATTTGGCACACACAGTCGGACGGGCCGAGCTGCGGGATAATAGCGCACACAGTCGGGCAGGACTCATGGAGCGTGGGACGCCACGCGTCTTACTGAGCAGCCGAGCTGCGGGAAAGCACACACGGCAGGCAGGCTAAACCGCGGGATAATAGCGTACACAGTCGGGCAGGACTCAGGGAGCGTGGTACGCCACGCGTCTTACTGAGCAGCCGAGCTGCGGGAAATATGGCACACAAAGTCGGACGGGCCGAGCTGCGGGATAATAGCGCACACAGTCGGGCAGGACTCAGGGAGCGTGGGACGCCACGCGTCTTACTGAGCAGCCGAGCTACGGGAAATTTAGCTCGAGAGTCTGATGCATCTGCGAGCAGGTTACGGACCATGTGCTTCCACTTGTTAGGCGTATTTTACACTTACATCATCGCTCGTCACTCGGCAGCTCGATAAGGCTGAAGGTGGATCGCACTTAGGGGTGAGCAAAAATTTGGAAAAACCGAATTAACCGAATCGAACCGACCGAATTTTGGAATTCGGTTCGGTTAATTCGATTTTCGGTTTTTTTTTCTCGAAATTCGGTTCGATTTTCGGTTAATTCGGTTCGGTTTTCGGTTTTCAATTTTGTAATTCGGTTAAACCGAATAAACCGAATAAGAATATTAATTTAATTATTTTTATTTAAAAATATAATTAAATTAAATAAAATCTTAATTTTTTTAATTAAAATCGAATAAAATTTTAAAAGTTCGGTTATATCGGTTAATTCGGTTAAAAACTGAATTAACCGATATTTTATTGGTTCGGTTTTTTTGGGTTTTTATTAAGAAATTCAGTCGGTTCGATTTTGTTGAAAAATTTCGATTTATTCGATTTTCGGTCTATTCGGTTCGGTTCGGTTCGGTTTTAACCGAATACTCACCCCTAATCGCACTCCAGGGTCGATCCAACCTTTTTCCCTTCTCATTCTCTAAGTAATACGCTCCCGAAGAGAGTTTTTGCACAATCTTGAAGGGTCCTCCCCACTGCGGCTCCAGTTTGCTCACGTCCCCAACAGGTTTGATTCTTTTCCATACAAGGTCGCCCACTTGAAATGCTCGGGGCAGCACTCTTCGGTCATATCTCTGCTTCATCTTCTGCCTGTATGCGAACATCCGAGCCGCTGCGCTGTCACGGATTTCATTGACCAAATCCAGCTCCAAACGCCGTCTTTCCGGGTTATCCTCATCATATGCTGCTCTTCAATCTGATTCACATCCAACCTCGACCGAGATCACGGCCTCAGCTCCGTAAACCAACTGGAAGGGCGTGCATCCAGTGGTTTCTTTGACAGTAGTTCGCAGGGCCCATAGGATGCTCGGGAGCTCCTCCACCCAGGTTCCGCCAACGTGGTCGAGCTTAGTCTTCAACCCCCTGAGGATCTCCCGATTGGCCACTTCTGCCTGGCCGTTGCTCTGAGGATAAGCTACAGAAGTAAAAGCCTGCTTGATGCCGTATTGAGCGCACCATTCTCGTATTTTCCTGCCCTGGAACTGTCTCCCATTATCCGAGACAATCTTATGTGGAATTCCATACCGACACAGTATGTCCCGCCACAAGAACCTTTTGACCGCCTGCTCGGTGATGCGCGACAGGGCCTCCGCCTCTATCCACTTAGAGAAGTAATCGACCGTGACCAGCAAGTATTTCTTCTGAGCGGCGGCAGTCGGGAATGACCCCACAATGTCCATGCCCCACTGGTCAAAAGGGCAAGAAACCACTGACATCTTCATGGCCTCCGTGGGTCGGTGCGGTAAGCACTGGTGCTTTTGGCAGGATAAACATTTGGCTACCAGCTCGTTGGCGTCCTTTTGCAGGGTGGGCCAATAGTATCCCGACATTATCGCCTTCCTGGCCGTCGCGCGAGCACCAGCATGATGTCCGCAGATCCCCAGGTGAATTTCCCTCAAAACATAATCGGCATCCTCTTCGTTCAGGCACTTAAGGAGAGGCCAGGAAAACGATCTCTTATAAAGGGCGTCCCCGACCATGGTGAATCGGGCCACATGCTTCTTGAGCCACCGAGCCTCCTCTTGGTTGGTCGGCAAGGTTCCTCGGGTGAGGTAGGCGATGATCGGGGTTCGCCAGTCGGACCCCAATTCCAGGTCAGCCTGCCTTTATATATGCATGACCAGCAGTGCCGGGCCGCCCGCCTGAGGGAGTACCCATGAGCCGACTGAACTAGCTAATTTGGCTAACTCGTCCGCCTTGAAGTTTTCTTCTCGAGGGATCTTTCTCACTTGTACCTCTTTGAATTCAGCCTTCAGTTTCTTGTAAGCTTCTATGAACGCCTGAAGCCGGTCACTGTTGACCTCGAACTTTCCAGCCACTTGCTGTGTAACCAGCTGAGAATCCGAGTAGAGCATTACTCGGGCTGCTCCCACGTGCTTAGCTGCCTGCAATCCAGCTATAAGGGCCTCATATTCGGCCTCATTGTTGGTAGCTTTGTATTCCAACCGCACCGACAGATGCATCTTTTCTCCGCTATGGGAGACCATCAGGACACCAATCCCACTCCCCGACCGGGCGGACGAGCCATCCACATATATCTGCCATGCCTCTTCAATCTCGTCCGAATGCAGCTCACTTAGGAAGTCGGCTAGAGCTTGGGCCTTGATGGCCGGTCGAGGCTGATACTGGATGTCATATTCACTTAACTCGGTAGTCCATTTGATCAGTCATCCCGACGCTTCAGGGTTGGAGGCCACTCGGCCTAGGTTACTGTTTGTCAAAACCACGATAGGGTGCGCCAAAAAATAGGGATGAAGCCTTCGAGCACCCAACAACAGCACATACAGCAACCTTTCGAGTGTCGTGTAGCGGCACTCGGCTCCTTTCAATAGATGAGCGAAGAAGTACACTGGCTGCTGTTCAGCCGCTTCCTGTTTAACCAAAACTAGGCTGACCGAGTCAGCCGATGTAGTCAAATACACATAGAGAGTTTCCCCGACCTCCGGTTTTGCCAACACGGGTAGTTCAGCAAGGTAAGTCTTCAGCTCCTCAAATGCCCTGTCACAGTCGGCATCCCACTGGAACTTGGTAGCTTTGCGGAGGGTTTTAAAGAAAGGCAACCCTCGCTCCGCCGATCGGGAGATAAACCGAGATAGGGCTGTGATTCGCCCCGCGAGCCGCTGAGCTTCTCGTAGATTCCTGGGCGGAGGCATATCCAGCAAGGCCTTAACCTTCCCCGGGTTAGCTTCTATGCCCGTTCAGTCACAATATAGCCCAGGAACTTTCCCCTCCAAGCACCGAAGAGGCACTTAGCTGGATTCAGCTTGAGTCCGTACCTTCGTAACGTCTGGCAGGTCTCCTCGACGTCCGCCACCAAGTCCTCGGCCCGAGCAGATTTGATGAGGATGTCATCAACATACACCTCCACATTTCTCCCGATCTGGGACCGGAAGACTTTATTCATCATCCGCTGGTAGGTAGCTCCAGCGTTCTTCAATCTGAATGGCATGACGGTGTAGCAATAAGTACCGTCCGCCGTGATGAAACTGACCTTTTCTTGGTCCTCGGCTGCCAGGGGTACTTGATGATACCCCTGGTAGGCATCTAACATGGAGATGAACTCGCTGCCTGCCGTCGAGTCCACCATTTGATCAATCCGGGGCAGAGGATAGCAATCCTTCGGGCAGGCCTTGTTCAGATCCCGAAAGTCGATGCAGATTCGCCATCTGTTGTCGGCTTGGGCACCAGCACTACGTTAGCCAGCCAGGACGGGAACTGCACCTCTCTGATGTGCCCAGCCTCCGTCAGTCTCTCGATCTCCGCCCTGATCGCCTTATTCTACTCGGTGCTAAAGTCCCTTTTTCTTTGTTTCACAGGCCGAGCGTGGGGGTAGATGTGGAGGTGGTGTTCTGCAACCTCCGGCCGGACACCTCTCAACTCCTTGACGGTCCAGGCGAAGACATCTTGATTGCGAGCCAAGCACTCCAGCAGGGGCCCCCTCAGCTCCTCTGGCAGTCCTGCCGCAATCTTGACTCGGGACTCTTCCCGGTCGGGGAGGAGCTGCACTTCTTCCTTGTCTTCCTACAACTCGGACCAAGGAGAGGCTTGGACCATGTTGCACTCATGGAAAGGGCGGGGGGCCTTGCGACTATCTATGCGAACATCATCCACGTAGCACCTTCGAGCTATCTTCTGGTCGCCCCTGACCTCTCCCACCTGGTCCCCGACCGGGAACTTAACCTTCAGGTAGAAGGTGGGTGACGGCCCGGAACTCATTGAGAACAGGGCGGCCCAAGATGGCGTTGTAGGATGAGGGGGCGTCCACCACCAAAAAGGTGGACCACCGAGTCCTTTTCAATGGCTCTTCACCCAGGGAGACGACCAACCGAATCTCACCAATGGGATGTACTGTATTCCCCGTGAAGCCAAACAGCGGGGTCGCCACTGGCTCCAACTAGGACTTTTCAATTTGGAGCTGGTCAAATGCCCACTTGTAGAGTATGTTGACCGAACTGCCTGTGTCCACGATGGTGCGGTGGACTTGATAATTTGCGATGACGGCTGTAATGACCAGCGCGTCATCGTGGGGGACTTCCAGCCCCTGAAGATCTTGGGGCCCGAAATTGATTTGTGGCCCCTCGGCTTGAGCCAGACTAGTGCCAACTTGATGGATCTCCAGTCGGCGTACTTGGGCTTTCCGAGCCCGGTGGGAATCTCCTCCGGTCGGGCCGCTCGAGATGACGTGCACGCCGCCTCGAACAACATTTTGCTGGTTGGCCCGTTCTTCTTCCGTCTACTCTTCCACCGCTCGGTTCCCTTGAGGGAACAAATTTCGAGCAGCCGGAGGGTTTTCGCGCAATTCCTCGGCCATCAGGTCGGCATTCGGGCCGCCTCGGCCTGCCCCCCGTCCGGGAGGTGTTTGTCGCCCTCGACCTCTGGGGGCCTGAGCCCGACCCCAGCCGACTTGTCGGCACTCCTCAGTGGCATGCCCGTGACTTTGGTGGAAGCTGCAGTATGGCCTCCATCGGGCGGGGAAGCATCCCTGGGCCACCTGTTGCACGTGGCGCCTTTCCATGCCCGCATGCTCGGCGAGACCCCGAGGACTACGAATGGGTCCTCCCGAGGGCCTGGCAGTGTGAACAGGAGGAGGGGGTGCTGGGGCCGCCGATTCCTTGCGCCGAGCCGCCTGCGCTTCCTCGACGTTGATATACTTGTCAGCCTTCCCAAGAAGGCTGTCGAAGTCCTTCGGGGGCTTCTTGATCAGCGAGCGAAAAAACTCTCCCTCCTGCAGACCCTGGGAGAATGCGCACACCATGACTTCCTGCGTGGCGGTTGGCACATCCATTGCCAACTCATTGAACCTCCGGATGTAAGACCGAAGTGTTTCTTTAGGCCCTTGTTTTAGGGCGAACAGGTTGAGGCTCGTTTTATGGTGCCTCCGGCTGCTAGCGAAGTGCTGCAGGAACACCTTCTTGAACTTTTCAAAGTTCGTGATCGACCCGTCTGGGAGCCGGTCAAACCATCTCTGGGCTGCACCAGAGAGTGTGGTTAGGAAGGCTCGACACTTAACGCCTTCCGGGTACTGCTGAAGCATAGCAGCACTCTCGAACTTCATCAGGTGCTCCTCCGGATCCGTGGTCCCCACGTACTCAGGGATGGTGAAGAAACGCATGTGGTGAGGCACGGGATCCTCCAAAATCCAAGGAACGAAAGGGCTGCGTACCGACATAACCGATGCAGGGTCCGCCGGAGCTTTTCCTTTGTCCGGTCGCCTCCCGCGCACCGGGTTAGAGACTGACGCTGCGGCTGATATCGAGTGAGCATCGCCGACTTGCTCCTGGGGAACCATTGCCGGGGGAGGGGCGGGACCACCCTCGGGCGCGGCAGGTCTGCCTTGCCCTCCCGAGGCGCGACGCGCCGCCGGCTCTGGGCCCTGAGGCCTTTGGCTGGTAGCTTGGGAGGGCCTTTGAGAGGCCCTCTGCTGAGCTCGCGTAGCCATGAGTACCTCGTACTCCCCTCGAGAGATATCCATGTTGATATCATAAGGTTCATCCATCTTCACTTCCGATCAGGCTGCTGGTGTCCCTCTTTCTAGCGCCAAATTTGATCCTGTCGCGAAGTGAGTCAGACGCTCCTACAGCTGGACGAGTCTCCGAGGAGGGCGAGGTCGCTGAAGTGGCGTGACGAGCTGGGTCACTCCCAACCTGTAAGACAGAGACTGTTAGAACCCGCCGGGAAAAATTCCCGGCCAGGCACTCCAACGGTCAAGTCAGTACACGACGGTGGCGATGGAAAGCAATAGAACAGTAGCAGAATTGCACTATCGCGCATACCTGGGAAATGCGGAGTGAGAAGTATATGTAGCCGGGGAAGCTGACAGGTTCTGCCTCGCCTGCCACCCACTGTGGCGTAGCGAGGACAGGGTAATGGACGCTCAGGGGTGACAGGGTAAAGTGGCACATGCTGCATTAAGGAAAGAGGCCCTGTCAACTTAAGAGTTGGCGCCGTTGGACGCCGCTCGGCCTGACACCAGGGCATGTGGTCGAAGTACGGGGGACAAGATGTGGCAGACATATCAATACCTCGGCGAGATATCCGCTGTTGGTGGCCAGGATGGCCAAGGCCCCGCGCCGACCCCGTACAGCTTCTGGTAATCCGGTGTCAGGGAGTGGTTGTGCCGACTGGGGGCACCGAGATACTGAGGCCGGCTAAGGGCCTGTGAGGGTGCCGACTGAGGGCACTGAGGTAATGAGGCCGGCTGAGGGCCTATGAGGGTGTCGGCTGGGGCACTGAGGTAATGAGGCCGGCTGAGGGCCTATGAGGGTACCGGCTGGGGGCACTAAGGTAATGAGGTCGACTGAGGGCCTACGAGGGTGCCGACTGGGGGCACTGAGGTGATAACTCCTTCAGTACGAGCTTATCCCCAGACTGTGGGCCGTCGCGCGCTGGCGGGGCGTCAATCTTGGATAAGCCCCAAGCCATCCGATTCAGGAGACAGCTATTATAGGCCTGTATGGGCCTTGACACGGGAACCCAGGGGGCTTAAGCCCGCGCGCCTCTTATCTAGCGGGATCGTCCCGATCACTAGCCACTTTCCTCCTGACTGGGCGCCAGGCTGCCAAGCCAGGCTACACGCAAGCTGGCCCGGGATCAATTATTATAACTGTAAAGTGTAAACTAATTTGTTATCTTTGCAAAGAGTTAGTAAAAGATATAATTTTATTTGGAGGGTTATTCACCCTCATCTAATTGCCCTGCATAAGACTTACACATCCTAGGTTCGATGATACCTGATTCAAATCCTTATTATCTAGGAAGTATATCCTATCATTTATAATTACATCATAGTCGTGGGAGCCAAACTCGATGTAAGAGTGTCTCAAATAGTTAAAGTTTTAAATGAGTTTTTTTCATGATTCCAATATGTCATGACAATAATACGAAAATATATTGAAATATTTTCAATAATTAATGCTTTAAATGAGTTTTTTAATCTAATTCATAATATATAATTTATATGACTCCATATCAATTTTAAGATAAAAAGATATATTTAAGTTTTTATTATTATTCTTAAATTATAAATTATAAATTTCACTTTTAATATGATTCAAAATTTTTTATTCAGTTTTTTTAATATAAATTCATCGTAAATCCGGTATTGGACTTGGTGGATATTGTTTATTTCCAAAATTAATAGGGAGAAATTCAAAATTTACATTAAAAAAGCAATATATTTAAATTTATATCATGTTGGACCAACTTAGCAAACTTCGCAGGTAGGCAGGATAAGCAATGACTTGACCCATAGGACGAGCCATGCCAAACAGACGGCCTGGAGTCACGGGCCATGCTCAATAAAGTATAATAGATCGGGCCAGGTGTGATTTGGCACGGTAAGAAAATAGGTGGATCAATCTAAGATGGTCCTGTTTTAGTATGTCCAAAGGATAATTTCTTTGAAGAATTTGATATCCAACTTGTAAAAGGGTTTAGAGAGATTATCAATATTGATATCCGAATTAAATATCTAATTAAATTATATATATATATATATATATATATTAAAAAAGATATTTTTTTCAAAAATTTAATTATTTTTAGGTTAAAAAGAGTAAGTTAGATAGTTGTTTAATTTATTTTTTTAATTATATATATTTTAACATCATGTGAATTTTTTTTAATCATAACAGTTGAATAGAAATTTATTAATATAAAAGATATTTGACTTTTTAGTGGGTACAGATATGTAGATGAATATTTGATACCTAAGGGTGTAAAAGAGTCAAGCCACTCGTGAGCTATTCAGATCTCGATTCGAAAAATAAAAGTTTGTTTGAATTTGTTCGATTAAGTTAACGAGTCGAGTTTGAACTCGATTTCGAGCTCGAAAATATTATCGAGCCGAGCCTGAGTTTAGTAGTATTTGGTTCGTGAACTCGCAAATATGTTCGTTTAAAGATTCGCGAACGTATTTGTTAAGAGGCTTACGAACATGTTCGTTAAGAGATCTGTTTATCTTGTTATATATATATATATAATTAAATATCACATAGATATAATAATGTATTATTAATTATTATAGTTAATTATGTTAAACGAGCTCGATCTAACCGTATTTAATTTTTAAATGAGTTTTTATCGAGTCAAATTCGAGTTGAACTCTAACTATTTGATTTTATTATGATCCAAACTTACCTTTAATAATTAAAGTTTGAATCGAACTTCATCCAACTCGAATTTAAAGAGAAATACAGAGAATATGAAATGTGATCTGAATCCGATCATCGCCACCCTCTTCCTGCTCCCTACAGCTACACCTTAAAATAAAAAACATAAAAAATAAATAAATGGGGCCCTTCAGCACCGACTGATGGCAAGCAGACACCCTGTCACTCTCGCCTCTATATTTCTTTTATTATTCTATTTAAATTTTGAAAGAACAAATCATTATTATTGCCTTTTGTCTCCTCACTTCTTCCCAAACACTCGCCCACCCTCCTTTTTGTAATGTATTGCGAGCATCCTCTTCTTTCTGAGAAGATTTTTATTATTTGACATCTCCCGTATTATTATTATTATTATTAATTATTATTATTATTTGATTAATTTTGAAAGCAGATGATTTTTTAATCTAACTGTTTAATCACATCAGATAAAGATACTGTCAGCCACAGGATTAGTGCATCCATGTGACACTTTTTTCACCAACCATGGTGACAATAATATAAGCAATAATATTATAATATATTAATTAAATTATAATACAAGCACATAATATATATAGTGTTCAAACTCATGTGATGGATATGTAGGGTTGGACAGGTTGAACCGGAAAGTCTCGAGTATGAAAGATTTTTTTTAAAATAAATCTAGATATCTAATCTTTTAGTGTAGGACGATCTTCTCTGGAATCATTATAAATTTAACAAGCAAACACGATTTAAGGTCACCCGGTCAATATTAGGTCGGCACCCGATTGATGCCATCCCTATGTTATAGTTGTATCCTTCAAAAGGTGAGTTGGTTTGGCCGGATCCGAATACCCCGCAACTCGATGTGCCACCTGTGCTAATCCATGTGTCATTAGCTGCATAGCATCATCTCACTCGGGGTAACCGGTCAGTGCTCCGAGTCAAGAGTTGTCGTTATCTGAGACAATACCCACCCTTGACACCACTCGTGTCCGATTTACGAATATCCCACTGACACAGTACTTTTCTGACAAACTCTGACAACTTATACCAAGGCGCCCCCTGCCGATGTCAGGATGGGTGGCGCCGGTCGGTGAGCTAACAGTTGTCTTTGATCTTGTCCCCACATAAGACAAAATGTGGCAGAAAGGAGGGCAGAGGTTGTCGGCTCCCCCGGTTATATAAGGCTCTCCTCCCTTCGCCCGCAGGTATGCGCAATACGCTTTTGTTACAGTTCTTCTCCGATTTTTGCTTCTTTACCGGACACTGACTTAATCGTCAGAGGACCTTACCGGGGACTTCTCCCGGTGGGTTACTGACGGTCATCTTTCTTGTAGTTCTCGGCGTCAGTAGGAGCAATTTTCGGTGCCACTTCACTCTTGAGAGTCCACCTCGCTCTTCGATAGGATCATCCATTATTATTATTATTATTAATTTTGAAAGTAGATGATTTTTAAATTTATCTATTAATCACATCATATACAGAAAGTGTCAGCCACAGGATTAGTGCATCCATGTGACTTTTTTCGCCAACCATCGTGACAATAATCTAAGCAATAATATTATAATATATTTGATGGGTTGAGCACCCCGTGACTGACACGTGGGTTGAAAAAACTATATGGCAAGAGATGACGAGTCGGAACGACTATCTTTTCGGGTACTCGAGAGCCTTTCGGGAAGGGGATCCCTCGAGATCCCCCCCACCCCCGCGGGAAGACACATCCCCGAGATCACCCCGGGAAGCCGGGTCCCCGAGACTACCTCGGGAAGGCAAAATGCCCGGCACCCCCCGGAACAAAGACCCCGAGCTCACCTCGGGGAAGCCGAGCCCAAGAAACATTCGACCTCAAAAAATGGTCCCCCTTTCTTCGGATCTGCAGATAACCATTACCAATTATCACGGAGTCATCATGATCCATAATTATCATAACGACCTGATCTTAATGACGGCGTGGACCGTTGCAAAGGTTATCCTATAACCGATGATTAGGGGGACGTGACAAAGATCGTGGGGACTCGTGGGATGACCGCCGCAGGTATAAAAGGTACCCTAACTCCTCCGATAAAGGGATTACGCACTCTCTACTTCACGCATCTTCTTGTCGCCTTTCTTTTTCATCTCTTTGATAGAGTTATTGACTTAAGCGTCGGAGTGGGCTCCGCCGGACAACCTCCGGCGTGTTCCCCTAACGTTCGTGTTAATCTCGCAGGGTGTGAGTTCCTCCTCTAACGTTAGCGTCCGCGTGGGCTGAACCCTGGTGACTGATCGTCGACGTCAATTCCTTCCGGAACAAGTTTGGTGCCGTATGTGGGAAACCAGTAAAAGTACCTGAAGGAGCACCGATGACAGAGCCAGCGGGACAATCCATTGTCCTGACGAAGGAAGAACTGGATCGCTTGGTGGCCAACGCCATCAAAGAGGCGCTCAAACAACACCAAATCAAGCAACCCGCCTCGCAGCGAGGTGTTTCCGTGCGGGAGGAGATCCCCAAAATCTCCATCTCGCACCCCCAATCGCGGAGATCCGTCACACCACCGAGGCCGACGTGCCGAAGAAGCCCCGGACCATCGGCAAGAATCTCCCGGAGATATTGAGAAGGGTAACTCGATAGCCTCTAGCGCTCTGAGACACGAAGATGGACAAGGGAAGAGGGAGGAACTTAAGGCCTCCCCTAAGGTTCCCTCTCCTCTATTCTCATTTGAGATTGTAAAAGAACCCATGCCGAAGCAGTTTCGCGTGCCTAGGATTGTTGATTACGACGGGAAGACAGATCCGAAGGATCATGTTTGCAAGTTTGAAAATGCGGCCCTTCTACACCAGTATACCGACGGTGTAAAGTGTCGGGTGTTCTTGAACACCCTATCCGGAGCAACCCAACGATGGTTCCAGAGGCTGCCTCCAGGTTTTATCAACTCCTTCACGGAGTTTAGAACCACCTTCCTCTACCACTTCGCCAGTAGTCATCGCTATCAAAAGACGACGCTCAATCTATTCACTCTCAAGCAGAAGCCGAAAGAGCCGCTCAAGGAGTACATCCAGCAGTTCAACCGGGTGGCACAAGATGCGCTAAGTGGAACGTCGGAAATCCTCGTCAGCGTCTGTACCCAAGGTCTCTCGAAAGGGGATTTTTTCCGATCATTGATGAAGAAGCCACCCGCTAGCTTCGATGATCTACTGGGACGTTCGGTCAAGCACGTCAACGTGGAGAAGGTGCAATTCGCCCATCGTAAGGAACTAGCCGGAGGCCCCCCTCAGGCCGTTACCCGGTCCGAAAGGAGGGAACCCCTAGCTCCAACCCGAGGGAAAGACCTTCACCCGGGGAAGGACCAATGGGCTGGTAGACGAAAACTAGTCGAGATAGTGGATATTGAACAGCCAAAGCCACTGATGAAGTACTGCGGCTCTACGGCAGTACTACATATTCTACCAAGGAGTGTCATGCCTTGAAGAAAAAACTGAGTGAAGAGGCAGACCCAAAACCTCGGAAGAAGTGGAAGAAGACGGGGTATCACCGGAATTCCCCCCGGAGAAGCCTTTCTCCCAGACGGAGGCAGTCGGGAAAAAACGAGACCCAACCCCGGTCACGGTCGCGGTCGAGGGGAAGGAGCCGAGGGCTTGCACCCTGCAGGTCTCCCTCCTTGGAAAGAGACCCTAGAAAGGGCAAGACCCATGCATGCGGCCCGCCCTCTGGACAAGTGGGAGTGATCTCTGGAGGACCTACCAGAGGAGATTTCCATCGGGCAAGGAAGTCCAACACCCGGCGACTGGAGAATTATGCAATTGGGACAGGACGAAGCTAGGATTGCGGCCCTACGATCTCGTTCGACCTTGAAGACTTGGAAGAAATTGAAGCTCCCTATGAAGACGCCCTGGTAATCCTCGCCCGCATCGCCAACTATAAGGTCAAGTGCATCTTCGTGGATACAGGAAGCTCCATGAACATCCTGTACAAGGCCACCCTGGATCAGATGCAGATCGATGAGGATGAACTACTTCCGGTCTCAACCTCGCTGTTCGGCTTCACCGGGTATCGAGTACAGCCGGTAGGCCAAATCACCCTATCGCTATTGTTGGGTAGCGACGTGCTCGAGAGGACCCAGAGGATACCCTTCTTGATCGTGGATGCTCCCTCATCCTACAACGTTATCTTGGGCCGCCTGGCGCTCAGTGTCTTCCAAGCGGTGGTCTCTGTTTACCACCAGAAGATAAAATTCCCGGTAGGTGACCGAGTGGTTGAAGTCAAAGGGGATCAACTGGTGTCTCGGTCTTGCTACAGTGGGGAAGTAAGATCGAAGTCTTGGAAAAACCCGACGGCGCAAGAAGGCTAACTGGAGGAAGCGACCATTCACAAGAGGATAGGGACAAAAGGCTCGAGAGGCCAAAGCAGGCCAACTAGCTCCAACCCTGTCACCCCCGGTAAGATTTGTGTGGCATATTATGTACTCACCTATGTATTCTTGCTGCCTTGCATTGGATTCATGAAATAAAGGAACATACCATTACAAACGTACCAGTACGTAAAAAAAAACCCTAATTCCTCGCGGTGCTGCGGATGCCCGAGGTACTTAGGCTTGGTCTGGGTGCTACGGACGCATGACCAAGAAACCAAAACCTTAATTCCTTGAGGTGTTGCGGATGGTCGAGGTACTTAGGCTTGGTCTGGGTGCTACGGACACTCGACAAAGAAACCAAAACCCTAATGCCTCGCGATGCTGCGGATGCCCGAGGTACTTAGGCTTGGTCTGGGTGCTACGGACACCCGACTAAGAAACCAAAACCCAAAGCCTCGCGGTGCTGCGGATGCCTGAGGTACTTAGGCTTGTTTTGGGTGTTACGGACACTCGACCAAGAAACCAAAACCCTAATGCCTCGCGGTACTGCGGATGCCCGAGGTACTTAGGCTTGGTCTGTGTGCTACGGATGCCCGATCAAGAAACCAAAACCCTAATGCCTCGCGGTGCTGTGGATGCCCGAGGTACTTAGGCTTGGTTTGGTGCTAAGGACGCCCGACCAAGAAACCAAAACCCTAATTCCTTGCGGTGCTGCGGATGCCCGAGGTACTTAGGCTTGGTCTGGGTGCTATGGACGCCCGACTAAGAAACCAAAACCCTAATGCCTCGCGGTGCTGTGGATGCCCGAGGTACTTAGGCTTGGTCTGGGTGCTACGGACACCCGACCAAGAAACCAGAACCCTAATTCCTCGCAGAGCTGCGAATGCCCGAGGTACTTAGGCTTGGTCTAGGTGCTACAGACGCCCGACCAAGAAACCAAAACCCTAATGCCTCGCGGTGCTGCGGATGCCCGAGGTACTTAGGCTTGGTCTGGGTGCTACGGACGCCCAACCAAGGAACCAAAACCCCAATACCTCGCGGTGCTATGGATGCCCGAGGTACTCAGGCCTGGACTGGGTACTACAGATACCCAACACAGGTCTACGCAGCCCCTACAATTGCTAACCGAGAATTGGGGAAAGCTTGAAGACCGAGGGTTAATACACAACCTCCCAGACAAAGGAAACAAACAGAACATCTTATTACTGCTCAAAGCACTTACACATTAGAAGTAACAAGTGTTTTCCTTCATTTCTATGGGAAATACATTGACAATGATATCTCAAGGAAATACAAAGAAACGGGGATACAATCAGTTAATCCAGTAGATGGGATCACTCCTCTGCCCGGGTTCTCCCCTATCGCTTCATCATCCCTGTATGGTCGCTTAGCTTGGAACCTTCTTCCAGTGGCGGGGGCACGAGGAGTCATCCCTATTATGGTCTGTGTTGGGGCAATCGTCCCAAGTATGATCAGGAGTGTTGGGGCAATCTATGGTCCGGAGTGACCACGTGTTTTGATGTTTGGGCAAAGGGTTTAAGTTAGGTTCACCCTTGTATTTGATATGTGTATTTGAGTGTGCAGGTTTGCAGGATATACATGGACTTGGCTGGACGACTTCGGGTACGGTGAAGGGTGGCATGGAGGCAAGCCGTAAGCTTGTGTGTACATCCGAGGGACCATGGACAAAGCAGAGACCATAAGTCGAGGGACGCAGACTTCGAGGCATGCGTGAAGGATGGCATGGAGGCAAGCCGAGGGCTTGTGTGCGCATCTGAGGGATGGGAGCCAAAGACGAAGAGGGTGTGAATGCAACAGATCGAGGCTGCTGGTGAAGAGTCAGCTGAGTCGTGAGGGTACGAGTGTTGAGTGAAATATACTCGGAAAATCCTAGGGTTCGAGTGCTGAGAGAAGTATACTCGAGAAAAGGAAACCTTAGGTGTGGAAGTGGACCAGTCGACTGGTGTCTAGGCAGTCGACTGGTATATGCCACAGAAAGATCAGTCGACTGCAAATGGGGTAGTCGACTGGTGGTGGATGGAAATTCGAACGTTGGGCTTGCAATGGTCGAATTTAGGTGGGACCAGTCGACTGGTAATGGACCAGTCGATTGGTAGCGAGTTTCTCAGCCTTGAGCACTATTTAAAGGGGCTCGGTTTTGGCTGGGAGATTTTGACGAAATGAGCTTGGTTAGAGCTCATTAGTAGTCTGTTGTGCTCAGAAGTGTCTTTCGGGTTGTGGCGAGATTTTTCCACCTACAAGGAGCTACATGAGCTAGTCGGAGGGCATCCAAGGAGTCATCCACCGACGGGATCGTCCACCTTACGGACAACCATGGAATACGAGCTTCATCTCTGAACCACGTAAAGGTGATGTGTTAGCGTTTGTTTGATTTGTTATTATTGTTTTCACTTGCGTACGCTAACATTGTAGGAAGAACGAATCGAAAAATTGCTATTCACCTCCCTCTAGCAACCGGTAAGATCCTAACATGTGGTATCAGAGCGAAGGTTCGTTCATCTACGAACTAACCGCCGAGAGAGCAAGAAAGCTAGGGGAAATGACGATTGAAGAAAAATTGGGTTATGACATAAATGTTCCACCTCCCTATGATCGCGAGGATTTCAACTATTGGAGGATGCGGACAAAGACTTGATTTGGCATGGATTGGAACTACATGATTGCGCTTGAAGAGTCATTTGAGGCTCCAAGAGATAAGCACGGGAAAAAGCTCCGGCCAAGATATTGGAATAAAGAGCAACAAATCCAATCAAAGGCAAACGAGAAGGTAATTTCAATATTACTTAGTATTTTGCCTAATAGTGTAATTAGTGGTGTAGGTGAGTATCAAAATGCAAACGAGTTATGGAACAAGATGGTAGCATTTCATGAAAATCCTACACAAGCTCAAGAAGTAGAAGAGCCTAAGGAAATGAGCTTAATGGTCCAAGAAGAAGAGAAGAGCCAATCGGATGAGGAAAGAAGCTCAACATCCGAAGAGAATGAAGAAGGAGAAAAAGATTCTGTAGGACCGGTGCCGTCGATAGAGGGGGGGGGGTGAATATCGATCGCGAAAACCTTCGTAAAACTTTCGTTCGCTCTGGACTTAGAATATTAGTAGCGCAGCGGAAAATAATTTAGAACGAAAAAACAAAGCAAGACAGTGACACAGCGGATTTTTACTTGGTTCCCGACCCCCCAGGGTCAGTACATCCAAGGCCTATGCACGGGAACGCCCGTTCACTATTGGTCTCCTTCCCGGACTTTCCGGAGGCGGAGAAACCCGACTTACAGTGCAAGATTACAATCAAAAGATATGGAAAATTAATTGTAGTGTAATTAAAGCAAACCGAATAGAACAAGTTTGAAGCTTGGCCGATCTGGACCTCCGAAGTGCCGCGCACTTCCTCCTGGAGCCTCCGGGTCGTACAGCCTCGTCTTTAGCACGTTGTCATCGGTCGGAATGATCAGAATGGATCTAGAATGTCGTGTTTGAAGCAGAGGGGTCGAAGCCCCTTATATAGCACTCCTGGGGGCGCCCTGGACGTTGGGGGCGCCCCGGAAGACTCGGTCAAACTTTATCCCTGCGCCTACCTCGCCGCAGCTGATAACAACTTTGACCAGGGTGCCCCGGACCTTCCGGGAACCCATCTTGAACCTAGTCAGCGCTTATCCACTGCTTCGGACTCGCAGCAATGAAACAGTGTTGACCCGGGCGCCCCGGATGTTCCGGGCGCCCCGGATGTTCCGGGCGCCCCGCATGACACCTGTTCTGCCTGTTTGAACGAATCAGCTGATTTCCTCTTTAGCTCAGGGCGCCCTGGATGATGGGGGCGCCCTCAACACTGGGGGTGCCCTCCTTAAGCCTGCAAACTGGTTTGCTTGCTTTGTCTCCGGTTTTGGTTACCTGCAAGATACACAAAGCATATATACATATAATATTAGGCTTAAGGACTTGGTTCTGACTTCAGATTTGCACGAAACCCTAGGTCGAACCGGCACGAGTTCCTATCCCCGAGAACTCGCCCTTCACCTACTCCTTTCAGGAGACGGTTGCCACCCAGCCCTTCGGGTGGACTTTTGCTTAACTTCCGATACTTCCGGACCTCGAGACGCCCAAACCCTGACCCGTCTCTACTCCTGTCCTTAGTCATCGCTCAGCTAAGTTGCTCAGTCCCTTGGACCAAGACTTCGTTCCCTAGCAACCCTTCGCCAGGTGCCTAGCATCCCTTCGCTAGGTCTTCTATGCCTAGCAGCCCTTCGCTAGGTGCCTAGCAGCCCTTCGCTAGGTCTTAAGGTTTCGATACCTAGCAGCCCTTCGCTAGGTGCCTAGCAGCCATTCGCTAGGTCTTAAGGTTTCGATACCTAGCAGCCCTTCGCTAGGTGCCTAGCAGCCCTTCGCTAGGTCTTAGTGTTTCGATACCTAGCAGCCCTTCGCTAGGTGCCTAGCAGCCCTTCGCTAGGTCTTGGGGTTTCGATACCTAGCAACCCTTCGCTAGGTGCCTAGCAGCCCTTCGCTAGGTCTTAGGGTTTCAGTGCCTAGATTAACTAGGACTTTTCTTCAGCTTTGGTTGCCTCTCTCTTACTCCCCTTTGTCTGTTCAATGTATCACTGACTTAAGTGTATTGTCAAACATTAAAACACTTAAAGAGGAATATCATTGATGCAACTTGCACCAACAATCTCCCCCTTTTTGATGTTTGACAATAACTTAAGTTAGATTGGTTTAAGGGGCTAACTATCCTTGGGATCAAACAAAAAGTGACCTTAGTTTTGAAAATAAATTTTTGATCCTTGGGAAAATTTTCTAACTTAAGCACACCTCTCCCCCTTTGTCATACATTAAAAAAAACAAAAGAAAATACTTGCACGAACAATGAGAAATTTTGGTTCTTTTTGAAAATACTTGGTGCAGAAATTTTGAAAGCATTGTATTTTGAATGATATATTGCATTTTAAAAAAAAATGCATAATTTTGAAAAAGATGTTATGCGCTTTGAAAAGTACAAGTACTTTGAAAATGATCTTTAACAACATGCAAGTACTTTTGAAAGAAAAATATAAAGTACTTTTTTGGAAAATGCATAACTTTTGAAAAAATGTTATTTTGGAAAATATAAATATTATACCTATTTTGCAAGTACTAACTATTTTTGAAAGAGACTTTGCGAAATATAAGTAATTTTTGAAACATAATATTTTACTTGACTAAGTTTCTTTTCCAGTCTGACACAATCCTAGGAAACCTTGTTGACTACAAGGACATTTTCCTAAGTGTCCTAGAAATTTTTCAAAGTCAAGTAAATATTAATAGAATTTTGAAAAAAATGATAGTACTTTTGAAAATATATGCTGGTGCATTTTGAAAAACGTGTGAACTTTTGAAGACTCAATATATTACTTGATTTGGTTTATCTTCCAGTCTGACACTATCCTGGGAAACCTTGATGACTACAAGGACATTTCCTAAGTGTCCTGGAATTTCTTCAAACTCAAGTAAATATTATTTCAATGATAATTTCATAGGTCACACGAGAACAATAGACTGATAGTATTTTGAAAAACTACTTATGTTTCTAGCAAGATTTGAAAATACATCGCATGAAAACATTTGAGATATTCAATAATTCTTTTAATTTGATCTCCCCCTAAACTTGACCCAGTCTTGGGAAGCTTGTTGACCACAAGTATTCTTCCTCTAAGTCTTAAGGTTTGATTCAAATTAATAATTTCAAAATAATTAATTAAACAAAATTGTTTCAGAAGTTTGATTTATACTCCCCCTAAAGTTGACACATCCTAGGAGTCCTTGTTGATTATGAAGTGGACCTTCCTCTGTGTCTTTAGGGTTTATCAAAATCAAACAAGACAGATAAATTTTACAACATAAACCTTTTTCGAAAAACACAAGTGATAACGATTTAAAGCTCAGTTTTCGAAAAGTATTTTCAAGTAATAGTAATTTTTACAGTGTAGTTTTCGAAAGCCAAAAAAATAAAAATCACTCCCCCTGTATCCGATACCGTTTGACTCTATCTAAGTGTCTTAAGGAACTTTAGTGTTGTCCTAAGAGGCTTGTGTATAATTGCGTGAGTCAAACAATTTTTTAAAAGATATAATTTTTGAAAAATGTATAATATGTATATTCAATCAGACAAGCATGAATTCCATAAAAACATTATTATGTTGAAACACTATTTTGAAAATATATTTTTAGAAAAATATTCTAATGATTTTGAAAAATATTTTTGAAAAATATTTTTCAATTTATTAGTCCTTAACATCTCACCCATTTTAGATGTATCAATACAACAAGCATGATTGCCTTATAGGTGTAGTGTGAGATGCTTGAATCATTTTTCTTAATTTATTATTAACTCTAAGATTTAATTGAAGCTTGTGTTAGATTTGAATTTGACAAGAAGTAACTTGAATTTGAATTTCAAAAATTGGCTTCCAGGTCTTGGCGAGGCACTAGGCCTTCTTTGGCCATAGTCTTATTGGATCATCAACCCTTTCCTTGACAAAACCTTTTAATGAAATTTCATTTTCAAAATTACTTTTTAAAAAATTCTGGTCTAACTAGTTTGGGTCTTGGATCGGTAGCTTCGGCTAGTTTCACCAGTCTAAAGAGACCAAGTAGAGTATACTTGACTTTATTAGAAGTGGCTTCCCTAACGTACTATCATTTCACCTCCACCTAATACTAGGTTGATCAAGTTTCAATTATTCTTTTTCCTATAGCCGTTCTAATATATGCATAAGATTTAAATATGAATGACATGTCATATAAAAAGAAGTAGCAGATGCATGACATGGCAATTATGCATGAGTCAAACAAGTCCAAAGTATTTTAATTACGTTTCTAAAGATGTATCAAATTTCCGATTTAATACATGTCGTGTGAATCGGCGAATATGTCAACCCACTTTGACATATTTAATTTTATTAATTTTTAATTGTTGC
>JAGFNQ010004447.1:0-51737 GCA_024364735.1 Boesenbergia rotunda
TGTGTATCTAAGAGATTCATACTCTGAACATGTCATGCTCTGGCCAGAGGCTTCGAGTAACAATCCGACGATAGGCCTTGGGTATACATCTCCTCGCAAGGAGTGGTGAATCCTTTGTAGGTTGTTCAAACATCTTCGGGCACTTCGGCTTATACCCAATCAACCTGGGTCCACACCTCCTTGGAGATGCTTGCTTAAGATGTCAAAGTATAAGTCTCCATGACCAAGATGACTTGAACACCGCAAGTCAAAGGAACATCGCACTTAAGCTTTAGTATGAACTTCGCTGACATACCTATATGTAGACTACCATATGAAGTCTTACAGCTAGTCACTCCAATGAACTAGTTCCCTTAACTAGCATTCATGTTTATCTCCGGACATCCCAATGTCACCAGCCAGTGAGAATCAGCTGATTAGAGAATTATCCATGCGAGTCTCAACAGAATTGATAGTGTCCGTATTTATCAATTCATCGACTAGGGACAATTTCAATACTTCACAATTACACATGTAGAGATAATCACTAGTTGTGAATTCATCATAAATTTTCTAATGCTGTGAATTGTATTGCGGACATTCAGTAAATGAGTTTAAGATCTTAATCAAATACATAAACATGTATACTCAAATAGTGAATATTCATTTATTAATATAAATGATTACAATCATAAGGCGATTGCCTTAAGACACTTTTCTCATATCACTAACAAGAGGGTGGGGACCCTCTTTGGCCGGCCTATCCAAGCCACGCCCCAATGAATTAAACTCATTTAATTCATTGATTAAGTCTTCAAAAGACTTAGCCATTTTACGCTTCCGATGCGACTCTGAAAAATTCAGATTCGACTTATCGTTTGGCTCAACCAAACCTAATCTCTCTCGATTGGAAAATCAAATTTTCAACTCGTTTTAAATCCCTCGGATTACTCGTAGTGCGTGTGACTAAATAGGCTTTCGATTTATGTTGGCCGTCTATAATTAACCAATTATAGAACGATCATGAGTGGCACCTAGTAGTACATCATGATCTCCAATTAAACGAAAGATCAACGGTTGACCTCAGAAACAATTTTAAAACCCTTCAGCAGCTATAATGAATCTGTAACGACCCGCCTTCTAGTACACTAAGCTTTAAGGTGGATCGCTACGTAAATATATATATATCTAACTGATTTCTAGTTGAGTAACTTAGGAATTTCAACAACGATATGTAAAAGCATAAACATAAACGTGCCAAGTTTGTATCAACTTCTTATTTGTACCATTCTATCTAAGGGCATTCTTAGCTACTACATGTCATTCTATATGGTGCATATATCTTAAAACAAGCATATCCTAAGTATTTAGCATGTTGATCAAAAGTATCAAGTTCTTATCTCTAAAGCTTAAGCATGGATCTAAATTACCCTATTACATATAGTAACTCATATCATTCAACATTCGCTAAGCAAGTATTAACACAGGTAAATAAACTACTTTAATATACTAGGCACCACAAATAACGAGTCTAAACAGGTTAATACATGGTTCTCATAATATATCGCGAAATAACTAAAATAGCATAAACAAGAAAACTAAAGAAGCATACTAGGCACCACGAATACAAGTCTAATTAAGTTCATACATGGTTCACATAATATATTGCGGAATAACTAGAGAAGCATGAAAAGGGTTATGCTATGCTTTGTAAGTTCCGAAGACTTTTATTCCAACTCCACCATCACACACACTTTGCATCAAGTCCGCCGCCTCCGCTACTAGTGCTTTCCTTTACCTGTATCTTCAGTATAAGGAAATGCAAACTAATAAGTATAAAGCTTAGTAAGTACCATCTAGCTTCACAAAACTATGAAAACTCGAATCATGCTTTTGGAAAACATGTTATGCACATACATGCTCATATCCATAAGTAATCACGCTTGGCTCATGCTAAAATACATATCATAGAATGTGATGGCATATAACTGAGACAGGGCACATACTGAACTAAAACTGAAAAGTAAGCTATAGCATGGCATACATATCTGAACTGGAACTGAACTAACTAACATAAAACTAATTATTAACTTCACCACATGTTAATATGAATTTCTGAAAACTAAATACATATAGTAGGTGAAAGTAATAATCAACTGTTGTGGGCCCGGCAATGTACCAACTGTGCGCGCATCCCTAATAAATCCGAGGTAGCAAATCCCGAATCCATTAGGGTTCTACTAGGTTATCTAAACCTAGGGGCAACTAGGAGCCCATCCCATACTAGGTTATCTAAACCTAGAGGTAACTTGGAGCCTATCCCTGGACCGGAGTCCGGTACAATGCCACTGAAAATAAAATAATCCTTTATACTTTTCTTTCCTTTTCTAATTCTTGCTTTTACTAGGTTATCTAAACCTAGAGGCAACTTGGAGCCTATCCCTGGACCTTGGTCCCAATCATAAACTGGAGCAAGAATTTCTATTCTTTAATACTTTCTATAGTATCAACTGAACTGAACATTTTAACAAACACCTAACGTGCGTGCTTGTTCATAATTTACGATTTCTAATCGTAGAACATACATATAAGGAGATAAAGCATATGGAAAATCGACCGAAACTACTTATACTGCAGGTGAGGGGTACTTACATCCTGCGCTTGTTCTTCCGACTCTAAAGCGTAGGTTTTTGGGAAAAGGAACGATCCTTAGAGTTTCGGAGAGCTTCTAACGGAGAATTCTTCCTCGGAGAGATTCCCTAACGTAGCCTCCTTCTTAAATCCTTTGGATCTTCCCTTGGTTCACGCGCGCGAGAGAGAGAGCGAGAGGAGAGGTCGCGTGCGTAAGGGAGGGCGTCGGCGTCTGTAACGACCCGGAAAATTCTCTTAATATTTTCTTAAAATATTAAGCATGTTTAAATAATTTTCCAAGGGACCTAGAAATATTAAGGAGAACTTTGGCCTAGAAAACTCATGTTTTCTCATTTAAATTGAGGAAACCAAGTGCTAATGGGCCTTATATGGGCTTCCTAGTACTATGATTATAGGTGGATTTTTAGGAAGAATTAGTATAAATATAAATATGAATTTATTTGGGCACATTAACATGATTATGGGAAAGTATTAGCCTAACGTTCCCATCGAAATTAGAGAAATTAGGTACTAATGAGCTTTAAATGGGCTCCAAAAATGAGTATTAATTAGGTAAAAAAATTAATATAAATTAGGTAAAATTAATATAAATATAAAAGAATTTTATTTAGGAATATTGGCATAATTATGGGTGATTTTAGGGGGATTTTCGGAATTTAAGAAAATAAAGTAATAAAATAAATGAAATGAAAATCAAAATAAAAATAAATGTGCATGAGCCAAGGATTGAACATTGGACCTCTTGTACAACCAAGAATGCTTTAACCAACTCACCTAGCAAGGAATTCTTATGAGTAATTGAAGTGGAGGTTGGTTAAGAGGTAAAAGGAGGTGAAGGGTCATGGAGAGGCTCTTCATTTGCCTCCTTGATGGGTTATAATGAGAGGAGTTTTGGGAGTTACTTCTTCTCTCAATCAATTGCATTACCTCTCCTCTTCATCCCTCATTCTTGCCGAGCACAAAGGGAGGAGTTTCTTGGAGAAAACTCCACAAGGGGTCTCATCTCTCAAGATCTAAAGTTCCTACAAGGTGACAAGGACTAGTTGTGGTCAAGAGATACCAAGTCCTCTTCCTTCTCCTCTTTCAAGGTTCGAAAAATCAAGAAATCTAAAGTAAGACTCCCTCACCTGTGGTATAATAGTTACCTATGATTTCCATGAATTTTTGGCATGATATATGGGTTAGTTTTCAGATTTAATGTTGAAGGGAAACAAAATCAAGGTTCCTATGTTCAAAGGTTTTGGCCAGCATGTTTTAAAGGTCCATAATTATGCTAAAAATCATGATAATGTTATTTAGTGTTCCCTTATGATGTTTAGAAGTTAAGAGTAATTTTTGGGAATTTTTTGAGTACCCTAGGACACCCTAGGGTCTCGGCCAACATGAAAGAAGCAAAACCCAGAACCTTAAGTTCAAGGGTTTCGGCCACCATGTTTTAAATGTCTATAAATATGTTAAAAATCATATTAATGTTATTTAATGTTCCCATATTATTTTTAGAAGTTAAGTATAATTTTTGGGAATTTTTGGAGTACCCTAGGACACTCTAGGGTTTCGGCCAACATGAAAGAGGCAAAACCAAGGTCCCTATGTTTATGGGTTTCGGCCACCATGATTTGAATGTCTATAAATATGTTAAAAATCATGATAATGTTATTTTCTGTTCCCTTATGATGTTTAGAAGTTAAGTATAATTTTTGGTAATTTTTGGAGTACCCTAGGACACCCAGGGTTTCGGCCAACATGAACGAAACAAAACTGAGGACCCTGAGTTTAAGGGTTTCGGCCAGCATGTGTTAAAGGTATATAATTATTCTAAAAATCATGATAATGCTATTTAATGTTCCCTTATGATGTGTAGAGGTTAAGTATAATTTTTGGGAATTTTTGGGGTACCCTAGAGGCCCCATATGGTTCGGCCAACCCCAAGGACCCAAGGGTTAGGGTTGAGTCTTTAACTTCAACTTATGTTTATGTGTTGCCATGATATAAGGAATGATGGATGGTGATTGTGGGAATTTTCACATGGCCATGGGACTCCACAAGTTTCGGCCATATAAGGGTTAATAGGGTAAAAGTTAAGAATTATTTCAAGTAAGGGTCCCAATGGCCCTATGGTAAGATGTGATTTATGTTTATGAATGATATGCTATGTTATGAATGATATGCCATGTTTACGAATGATATGCCATGTTTATGAATGATATGTCATGGTTATGCATGATATGCCATGTTTATGGATGATATGCCATGTTATGAATGATATGCCATGTTATGAATGATATGCCATGTTTACGAATGTTATGACATGTTTATGAATGATATGCCATGGTTATGCATGATATGCCATGTTTATGAATGATATGTCATGTTATCAATGATATGCCATGTTTACGAATGATATGCCATGATTATGAATGATATGCCATGGTTATGCATGATATGCCATGTTTATGAATGATATGCCATGTTATGAATGATATGCCATGTTTACGAATGTTATGACATGATTATGAATGATATGCCATGGTTATGCATGATATGCCATGTTTATGAATGATATGCCATGTTATGAATGATATGCCATGTTTACGAATGTTATGACATTTTTATGAATGATATGCCATGGTTATGAATGATATGCCATGTTATGAATGATATGCCATGTATACGAATGTATGCCATGCTCTATGAATGATGTGTACATACACCATGTCTAAGAATGAAAATGATGAATGGCAAGTATGATGAATGAAAGATGATGCTTATGCCTGTAAGGCATAAATATGCTAAACGGCACGGTCGATGGTCGACGGTACGACGGTTGAAAGGACCGGTAAATGGGCCGGTAGACAGGCCGAGCCGTAACAAGTTATGCTATGATAAGTATGCCATGAATGTCTTATGAATGATGAAACATGAAAAGTATTTTACTTTATGTATGGGCTTGTACCGGACCGAAGTATGGGTCCAAGGGATGGCCACCTTAAGAACCCCCCGGTTATGGACTACCGCAGCTGTCCACGGTTCTGGCACTACCAGACCTGTGCAACAGGGATGGGCTCCTTAAGAAGCGCCTCGGTTCGGGGACTACCGATTATGTTGTCCTTACCCTAGTAGGTTGGGGCTAGCTACCTCGGATTTACTAGGGATGCGCGCTATGATGTATGTATGTGGTACAAGCCGAGGACCCCAAATGATGTTATGATGATGATGTTTAAGCATTTAAAAGTATGTTTTAAAAGTAAGCATCCTTATGTATATGCATTTCACTCATGCATCCATTCATGTTATGCATTATGCTATGTTGATAAGATGATATGCTTACGTTTCATGTTAAGAAGTATGCATGAGAATGAATGATCTATGCCATGATTATGTTAGGAAGATGTTCATATGCTATGATAGGTATGATGCCATGCTACTATGTTTATGATTTATGCCATGAAAGATGCCATGCTACTATGTTTATGATTTATGCCATGAAAGATGTCATGCTACTATGTTTATGATTTATGCCATGAAAGATGTCATGCTACTATGTTTATGATTTATGCCATGAATTATGCCATGCTTAGAATGTCTACTATGTTTATGAGTTATGCCATGCTTAGAATGTCTACTATGTTTATGTTCATGTCATGCTATGTATACGATAAGTGATGTAAGATGTTATGTTCAAAGTAGAGCACCAAGTATGTTAATGTTTTATGTGCTCATTTTGAAATGATGAATGATGAATGGTTTTGTGAGTAAGAAAGAGTCTTACTAAGCCTGTGTGCTTATAGTCTTATTTCCTTATACCGCAGATCATTCAAGGGGATAACGAGGAAGCAGCAGGAGGGCCTGAAATATGTGTGTGATGGTGACTTGGCCCATGAAATCGAATGTGTTAACCGTTTATGCTAAGAACTTTATTTTTGCTACCTATATGCTCGAATAGTGACTTATGGAACTTTATGATAAGATGTCAAGTATGATATGATATGAACCTGATGGTATGATGTTAAGCATGTTATGATATGATGTTAAGCATGACATTCATATGTTAAGTTCCATGTCATTATATTAGGGATGGTAGTAGGGGCATGTATATGTAAGGTTTAAGTTATTCCGCTGCAGTATGATGTTACATGCCTTAAGTATGTCAGCGTAACGCCGCTTTAGGAAAAAAAAAAGCGGGCGTTACAGGTTGGTATCAGAGCAGTAACCATCTCACTACACACACATCAAGCCTCCTTCCTGCAGCTTCCAAGTAAGTACCCTTATGTATACCTGATGTTCTTTTATGATGTTCTTTTATGATTCAAGAATATGTAAGTATGGATGATATTTTAGGATTCTAGAAAATGTAAGTATGGATGATACCCTATGATTTTAGAATATGCAAGTATGGATGATACCTTATGATTTTAGAATATGCAAGTATGGAGGATGCCTTATGATTTTAGAATATGCAAGTATGGATGATACCTTATGATTCAAGAATATGTAAGTTTGGATGATATTTTATGATTCTAGAATATGCAAGTATGAAGGATATATTTTAGGATAGCAAGTACTTTTAGGATATGCAAGTATGAACGATGGTTACGATGAAAAGTACTTGATATGTAACTATGAACAATATTTTACTTTAAATTTTTTTGTATGAAACCAAATACTTGTGAGATTGATATATGGGTAGGAATAGCAATCACTTATAGTAGTCTTACTTGTATTTTATATGTGAGTGATAGAGAGCGAGGGTGATCCGTAGAGATTTAACTTAAGTAGCTGCAGTCTGGTGGAATAAGTATAGTAAGTGATTGAGTGGTGGCAAAACAGAGTAAATCGGAAAAGGAGAGCAAGTAGATGTGAGAGGAGGAATGTGTAAAGTAATGAGAACATTATCTGCATGAGTGTTATGACTGTTTGGAATTATGAAAAGTGGTGGACCAAAGCAAGTTGGTACTACTGATAAAAGGTGTATGCTAATATTTAGTGATGAGCATAGAAGTGAAGAAAGGATGGTGCTTTATTAGGGGAAACTTATTAACTGTAGTATTAAGGGAGTAGAGTATTTGGTATAGGTATTCTAAGAGATTGTAGTGGATATGAAATGAGGACTTAGAGATGTATATCTATTAGGAATAGATTAATGTGTTAAGTTATTTAAATTTTCAAGCAGATATATATATAGTAGTAGCCATAGGGTAATATTCTTGATACAGGAAAGAAGGAGAGTAAGAACTAGATATGCAAAAGAAGGCGTGATAGAGATCAGCGAATAGGACCTTAGCTATAACTCTATATGAAGGAACTAGAGGTTAGTGTTATCAGAGGCAAGAATGTAGTAAGAACTTCCTTTCAAGCAAACCTACTAGGTGAAACGATCTAATAGGGTATGGATTTTGGAGAAGATCGATATAGGGATATTTTATAAATTCTTGATAGAGAAGTAAAATACGGAGATCATAAGAATGTGATTTTGCGATTAGAGTGGAGAAAGCATGGCTGATAAATGAGAAAAAGGTATTTGGATACGTGAAAGAAGACTATGGAAAGATATAACAGAAAGTAACAGTTCATGAGAACAGTAAAGAATGGACAGTAAAGTAATTTGGATTGAGCGAAAACAATGAAATGAATACTCCAGATCATCTTTCTTACAAGTGTAAGTGGTATTTTCTTTTAGATGCTGATGGGTAGAGTTAGGCAATGAATATTTAATATAATTTATTAGTAAGTGAAATATAATCAGAATTCTTGTCGTGTCCTAATAAAAGAGAATCATATAATACTAATCGTAATTTTCGTTTAGTTTAATACAGATAAAAGATGTAAGTGAGAAGCAGAGACTTGGAAATCAGTCCCAATTGAGAAGAGCTTCGGAGTAATAAGTTGGGGCATAGATGATAAATTTGTGCATAGTAAGTGAAAGTTAGAGTCTTGTTTAAAGTAGCAAATTAACCAGGAATACGTTAAATTATACTCTTTCGTGTATAACTTAAGAGTAGACAAAATTTTGACAATAAGTAATAGAAACAGTGATAAACAATTAGAGCTAGAAAAAAAGATGTTTGAGAGTAAATCATAGTTATCTATTAGAAGCACCTAAGTGTAGAAATGTAGCATAATGAATAGAATGATATGATAGCACGAAGAGTAGAAGCAGTTATTATGGTACGTAGAAATTCTAAAGATGTAGCAATTTTGATCTAAGAGTTGCATAACTAATGGACAAAAGCTAAGGAACAAGGAGGTACCTTTAGTCAAGGTCCTATGGCAAAGTCAATGATTCGAGGAAGCTACCTGGGAACGCGAGGACGAGATGAGACGCAAGTACCCGGAATTATTCTAAGTTCGAGGATGAACTTTCACGAGGTATGGGGAATTGTAACGACCCGGAAAATTCTCTTAATATTTTCTTAAAATATTAAGCATGTTTAAATAATTTTCCAAGGGACCTAGGAATATTAAGGAGAACTTTGGCCTAGAAAACCCATGTTTTCTCATTTAAATTGAGGAAACCAAGTGCTAATGGGCCTTATATGGGCTTCCTAGTACTATGATTATAGGTGGATTTTTAGGAAGAATTAGTATAAATATAAATATGAATTTATTTGGGCACATTAACATGATTATGGGAAAGTATTAGCCTAACGTTCCCATCGAAATTAGAGAAATTAGGTACTAATGAGCTTTAAATGGGCTCCAAAAATGAGTATTAATTAGGTAAAAAAATTAATATAAATTAGGTAAAATTAATATAAATATAAAAGAATTTTATTTAGGAATATTGGCATAATTATGGGTGATTTTAGGGGGATTTTCGGAATTTAAGAAAATAAAGTAATAAAATAAATGAAATGAAAATCAAAATAAAAATAAATGTGCATGGAGCCAAGGATTGAACCTTGGACCTCTCGTACAACCAAGAATGCTTTAACCAACTCACCTAGCAAGGAATTCTTATGAGTAATTGAAGTGGAGGTTGGTTAAGAGGTAAAAGGAGGTGAAGGGTCATGGAGAGGCTCTTCATTTGCCTCCTTGATGGGTTATAATGAGAGGAGTTTTGGGAGTTACTTCTTCTCTCAATCAATTGCATTACCTCTCCTATTCATCCCTCATTCTTGCCGAGCACAAAGGGAGGAGTTCCTTGGAGAAAACTCCACAAGGGGTCTCATCTCTCAAGATCTAAAGTTCCTACAAGGTGACAAGGACTAGTTGTGGTCAAGAGATACCAAGTCCTCTTCCTTCTCCTCTTTCAAGGTTTGAAAAATCAAGAAATCTAAAGTAAGACTCCCTCACCTATGTTATAATAGTTACCTATGATTTCCATGAATTTTTGGCATGATATATGGGTTAGTTTTCGGATTTAATGTTGAAGGGAAACAAAATCAAGGTTCCTATGTTCAAAGGTTTCGGCCAGCATGTTTTAAAGGTCCATAATTATGATAAAAATCATGATAATGTTATTTAGTGTTCCCTTATGATGTTTAGAAGTTAAGAGTAATTTTTGGGAATTTTTTGAGTACCCTAGGACACCCTAGGGTCTCGGCCAACATGAAAGAAGCAAAACCCAGAACCTTAAGTTCAAGGGTTTCGGCCACCATGTTTTAAATGTCTATAAATATGTTAAAAATAATAATAATGTTATTTAATGTTCCCTTATGATGTTTAGAAGTTAAGTATAATTTTTGGAAATTTTTGGAGTAGCCTAGGACACTCTAGGGTTTCGGCCAACATGAAAGAGGCAAAACCAAGGTCCCTATGTTTATGGGTTTCGGCCACCATGATTTGAATGTCTATAAATATGTTAAAAATCATGATAATGTTATTTGATGTTCCCTTATGATGTTTAGAAGTTAATTATAATTTTTGGGAATTTTTGGAGTACCCTAGGACACCCAGGGTTTCGGCCAACATGAAAGAAACAAAACTGAGGACCCTGAGTTTAAGGGTTTCGGCCAGCATGTGTTAAAGGTCTATAATTATGCTAAAAATCATGATAATGCTATTTAATGTTCCCTTATGATGTGTAGAGGTTAAGTATAATTTTTGGGAATTTTTGGGGTACCCTAGAGGCCCCATATGGTTCGGCCAACCCCAAGGACCCAAGGGTTAGGGTTGAGTCTTTAACTTCAACTTATGTTTATGTGTTGCCATGATATAAGGAATGATGGATGGTGATTGTGGGAATTTTCACATGGCCATGGGACTCCACAAGTTTCGGCCATATAAGGGTTAATAGGGTAAAAGTTAAGAATTATTTCAAGTAAGGGTCCCAATGGCCCTATGGTAAGATGTGATTTATGTTTATGAATGATATGCTATGTTATGAATGATATGCCATGTTTACGAATGATATGCCATGTTTATGAATGATATGCCATGGTTATGTATGATATGCCATGTTTATGGATGATATTCCATGTTATGAATGATATGCCATGTTATGAATGATATGCCATGTTTACGAATGTTATGACATGTTTATGAATGATATGCCATGGTTATGCATGATATGCCATGTTTATGAATGATATGCTATGTTTACGAATGAAATGCCATGATTATGAATAATATGCCATGGTTATGCATGATATGCCATGTTTATGAATGATATGCCATGTTATGAATGATATGCCATGTTTACGAATGGTATGACATGATTATGAATGATATGCCATGGTTATGCATGATATGCCATGTTTATGAATGATATGTCATGTTATGAATGATATGCCATGTTTACGAATGTTATGACATGTTTATGAATGATATGCCATGGTTATGAATGATATGCCATGTATACGAATGTATGCCATGCTCTATGAATGATGTGTACATACATCATGTCTAAGAATGAAAATGATGAATGGCAAGTATGATGAATGAAAGACGATGTTTATGCCTATAAGGCATAAATATGCTAAACGGCACGGTCGATGGTCGACGGTACGACGGTTGAGAGGACCGGTAAATGGGCCGGTAGACGGGCCGAGCCGTAACAAGTTATGCTATGATAAGTATGCCATGAATGTCTTATGAATGATGAAACATGAAAAGTATTTTACTTTATGTATGGGCTTGTACCGGACCGAAGTATGGGTCCAAGGGATGGGCACCTTAAGAACGCCCCGGTTATGGACTACCGCAGCTGTCCACGGTTCTGGCACTACCAGAGTTGTGCAACAGGGATGAGCTCCTTAAGAAGCGCCTCGGTTCGGGGACTACCGATTATGCTGTCCTTACCCTAGTAGGTCGGGGCTAGCTACCTCGGATTTACTAGGGATGCGCTCTATGATGTATGTATGTGGTACAAGCCGAGGACCCCAAATGATGTTATGATGATGATGTTTAAGCATTTAAAAGTATGTTTTAAAAGTAAGCATCCTTATGTATATACATTCCACTCATGAATCCATTCATGTTATGCATTATGCTATGTTGATAAGATGATATGCTTACGTTTCATGTTAAGAAGTATGCATGAGAATGAATGATCTATGCCATGATTATGTTAGGAAGATGTTTATATGCTATGATAGGTATGATGCCATGCTACTATGTTTATGATTTATGCCATGAAAGATGCCATGCTACTATGTTTACGATTTATGCCATGAAAGATGTCATGCTACTATGTTTATGATTTATGCCATGAAAGATGTCATGCTACTATGTTTACGATTTATGCCATGAAAGATGCCATGCTACTATGTTTATGATTTATGCCATGAAAGATGCCATGCTACTATGTTTATGATTTATGCCATGAATTATGCCATGCTTAGAATGTCTACTATGTTTATGAGTTATGTCATGCTTAGAATGTCTACTATGTTTATGTTCATGTCATGCTATGTATACGATAAGTGATGTAAGATGTTATGTTCAAAGTAGAGCACCAAGTATGTTAATGTTTTATGTGCTCATTATGAAATGATGAATGATGAATGGTTTTGTGAGTAAGAAAGAGTCTTACTAAGCCTGTGTGCTTATAGTCTTATTTCCTTATACCGCAGATCATTCAAGGGGATAACGAGGAAGCAGCAGGAGGGCCTGAAATATGTGTGTGATGGTGACTTGGCCCATGAAATTGAATGTGTTAACCGTTTATGCTAAGAACTTTATTTTTGCTACCTATATGCTCGAATAGTGACTTATGGAACTTTATGATAAGATGTCAAGTATGATATGATATGAACCTGATGGTATGATGTTAAGCATGTTATGATATGATGTTAAGCATGACGTTCATATGTTAAGTTCCATGTCATTATATTAGGGATGGTAGTAGGGGCATGTATATGTAAGGTTTAAGTTATTCCGCTGCAGTATGATGTTACATGCCTTAAGTATGTCACCGTAACGCCGCTTTAGGAAAAAAAAAAAAAAAGCGGGCGATACAGCGTCGCTGGGTTGGGAGAAAATTAACCTAAAACTCGTAACTCCCTCTTTTATACTTATGGGGGCGAATTTAACTAATTCTACCTTATCTATTGTTTCCCTTAATCTATTTCAACAAAACCAAATCGCTCTCTTGGTAAGTCCATTCCTCTCTCAAACCTTAGGTTCAGGGATCAAATCTCACTTAAATGTTTTTTTCTTTTTATCCCTTTTTGCCACTTTCGTTTATGGAAAAATTCTATAAAAATATCCATAAATTCGGAATAAATTCTAAGATATTTCTAAAATTAGTTTTGAGAATTTTCGGGCGTTACAACCCACCATACCTTATAAAAAGTTCGTCCTCGAACTTAAAACAACTCTGGGTATTTCTGTCTCATGTTGTCCTCGGGTTCCCATGTTGCCTCTTCTACTCTGTGATTCCGCCATATAACTTTCACTAATGGTACCTCCTTGTTCCGCAATTTCTTAACTGCTCGGTCTATTATCTGTATAGGCCGACTATCATAGCTGAGATCTTCGCGGACTTGTACCGTTTGTGGCTCTATCACCTGGGTGGCATCTGGGATATGCTTCTTTAGCATGGCAACATGAAATACATTGTGGATAGCTGACATCTCCTGAGGTAGCTCTAACTCATAAGCTACTTTGCCAACTCTTCTAGTGATGGGGTATGGTCCTACATATCTGGGACTTAGCTTGCCCTTCTTCCCAAAACGCATTACTCCCTTCATGGGAGCCACTCTGAGGAACACTGAATCCCCAACTTCAAACTCTAATGGTCTACGCCGTGTATCAGCATAGCTCTTCTGGCGGCTTTGAGCTGTTTCTATTCTCTAGCGGATCTGCTGTATGGCTACGGTGGTATCATCTATAAGATCTGTCTGTAGGCCTAACTCTTGCCTCTCACCACCCTCGTACCAGCAGATAGGAGATCTACACCTCCGCCCATATAAAGCCTCATAGGGTGCCATGCCGATAGTGGCCTGATAACTATTGTTGTAGGCGAATTCTGCTAAGCACAGGTATCTGCACCAACTGCCCTTGAAATCTAGAGCATAAGCTCTGAGCATATCTTCTAGTACTTGATTAACTCTCTCTGTCTGACCATCTGTCTGAGGATGGAAAGCTGTGCTAAACTTCAGTTTGGTGCCTAGTGCTGTCTGTACGCACTCCCAGAAGTGTGAAGTGAACCTACTGTCCCTATTTGAGATGATAGTCCTAGGGACCCCATGTAGTCTGACGATCTCCTTGAGGTATAATTGAGCTAGCTGTTCCATGGAATAGGAGATCCTGATAGCTAGGAAGTGGGCAAACTTAGTCAATCTGTCCACTATTACCCAGATTGCATCATATCCATTCGTTGTTCTGGGTAGTCCCACTATAAAATCCATGGAAATATCTTTCCATTTCCATTCTGGAATCTGAATAGGCTGCAGAACTCCGCCTGGTCTCTGATGTTCTGCCTTGACTCTTTGGCATGTCAGACAGGTACTGACATATCTGGCGATGTCTCTCTTCATCCCAGGCCACCAAAAACGTCTCCTGAGGTCTTGGTACATTTTGGTGGAACCAGGATGCATTGCATAAGGAGATCTATGTGCGTCCTCTAGGATCTTTCTTCGGAGCTCTTCTTGGTTCGGAACACATAAGCGGTCACCGTAGTACAGTATCCCATTATCTGATAGGCGAAATTCTCCATTTTCGGCTTCTGCTATCCCCTGCTTGATTTTCTGAAGGTCAGGATCTTGATCATGTGCTGTCTGGATGTCTTCAATCAGGGTTGACACTAATGTCAAAGTGGAGAGCTGCCCAACTAAAATTTCCAGTCCGAACTCTGATAACTCTTTCCGAAGGGGATGTGACATCGTGGACAAGGCTAGTAGGGTGCACTAGATTTTCTGCTAAGTGCATCTGCCACCTTATATTAGCTTACCTGGATGGTAGAGGATGTCAATGTCATAATCCTGACTAGCTCAAGCCACCTGCGTTGTCTCATGTTCAGATCCTCCGAGTAAAGAAATACTTTAGACTCTGATGATCTGTGAAAACCCCTACACTGAGCTCCGTATAAGTAATGCCTCTAAATCTTGAGAGTGAACACTACTGCAGCTAGCTCAAGGTCATGGGTAGGGTAAATCTTCTCATAATCCTTGAGTTGTCTAGAGGCATAGGCAATAACCTTGCCATTCTGCATCAGCACTGCTCCAAGTCCTAATTTAGACGCATCGCTATATATGTCAAAGCTGTCAGTGGTCTCTGGAAGAGTCAGGATGGGAGCACTAGTCAATCTTCTCTTTAATTCTATAAAACTGTTCTCGCAGTCCTCTGTCCACTGAAACTTTCTGTTCTTTCTGGTAAGAGCTGTCAGTGGGGAGGCTATTCTGGAGAAATTCTCTACGAACTTCCTGTAGTAACCGGCTAGACCCAGAAAACTTCTGATCTCACTGGCATTCTTCGGTCTGATCCAGTTACTTACTGCTTCTATTTTGCTGGGGTCTACCATCACCCCTTCCTTGGAGATGATGTGACCTAGAAAAGACACCTGATCGAGCCAGAATTCACATTTTGAGAATTTTGCATACAGCTGGCTCTGCTGAAGAATCTGCAATACTGTCCTGAGATGCTCAGCATGTTCCTCCTGAGTTCCTGAGTAGATAAGAATGTCATCAATGAAGACGATGACAAACTTATCTAAGTACTCCCTGAATACTCTGTTCATGAGGTCCATAAATGTCGCTGGAGCATTTGTGACCCCAAAAGGCATGACTACAAACTCGTAGTGCCCATATCTGGTTCTGAAAGCTGTCTTGGGAATATCACCCTCTCTGACTTTGACCTGGTGATAGCCGGATCTCAAATCTATCTTTGAGAAGACTGTGGATCCCTTTAGCTGATCGAACAAATCATCGATCCTGGGTAGAGGGTACCGGTTCTTAATGGTGACTTGATTCAAAGCTCGGTAATCTATACACAGGCGCATGGACCCGTCTTTCTTCTTCACGAACAACACTGGAGCTCCCCATGGTGAATGACTAGGGCGGATGAAGCCCTTGTCGAGTAACTCCTGTTNTTTGCTACTACCAGTCCTTCGCCAGTTGCCTAGCATTCCTTCGCTAGGGCTTGGATACTGGCAGTCCTTCGCCAGTTGCCTAGGTCCTTCGCTAGGTCTTGGATACTGGCAGTCCTTCGCCAGTTGCCTAGCAGTCCTTCGCTAGGGCTTGGATACTGGCAGTCCTTCGCCAGTGCCTAGCAGTCCTTCGCTAGGGCTTGGATACTGGCAGTCCTTCGCCAGTGCCTAGCAGTCCTTCGCTAGGCTTGATACTGGCAGTCCTTCGCCAGTTGCCTAGCATTCCTTTGCTAGGACTTTGTCTCTACACACTAGAGTAACTTGTTAGATCAAAAATAAACTTAACTTTGAATCCTTTGCCAATATCAAAACCAGGTTCGATATGGTGCTTCCTGCACCAACAATCTCCCCCTTTTTGATTATGGCAACACAATTCAAAGTTAAGTAAAAAAAACTTTATAACTGTTAAGAACATAATGTAAAAATGATGTATAGCAATTTTACACAATTCAATGTTAAGTAAAAAACTTTATAACATTTACTAACACAAGGTAAGAGTTAAAAAAACCTTTATTTCTCATAAAAAACCTTTATTTCTTATAAAAAACCTTTATTTCTTATACTCCCCCTAAAACCCTGAGTACTTGTGTTATAATACTTAACTTTGACCTTTTCTCCCCCTTTGACATATATCAAAAATAAACATGGGTGAACAAGGTATCTAATAGGGAGGTTTGAGTTATACCAAAATAAATTTAAGTAAAGGAGTTCAAAAGCATAGTTTTCAAAAGAAACTTTAAGTAATGGATTTCATAATTTTCAAAGTAATGGATGTTTTGAAAATACATGAGGCTCCCCCTTTACGTGATAACTCTTCTACTTATATTTTAGAAAAAGCTTGCAAAAACTTGTAACATAGTTTTCAAGAAAAACTTAACCGTAACTTACTTAGCCAACATTTTGAAAACAAGTTTTCCTTAAAAAGTTTCAACTTTTGCACTCATAGAGAATTTTCCTTAGAACATATTTTGTGCAAAAAATCATTTTTACTTGGAAAACCTTTAAATAGACAAGTTTTTGCTGAAACATAGATCTGTTTACTAAGAAAACCTTACTTAGAAACATTTGTCAAAAACTTTCAAAGGTTTAGCTCAGGCAAACATTGTTTACTAAGATATATTTTCAAAAATAACTGCACTTCGTGCTTTAGAGGTTTTGAAAGTACTTTGAAGATGCTTAGACCAATTTTAAAGCACTTAAAAGTACTTAGTGAAAACAAGATAAAATTTGAAATTTTCTCTCTCTTGGTCATATATCAGTAAGGAACTTTTTTGAAAAAAAGATTTAAGGAAAAATTGTGTGTATCAGAGCTTATGAGTTTTGAAAATAAAAATACTTAGTATAATTTTGAAAGCACACAGATTAAATTGCACTAAAAAGACTCCGCTTTGAAAGATATTGTGCAATTTTGAAAAAGGATTTTGTATTTTTAGCCAAGTCTTTAGAAAATTTACGTACTTAGAACACTATTGCCTTGGAAAAGTATTAGAACTTTTTAAAACATTATATTTTGAGATATTATGCAAATTTTGGAAAATATAAGTACTTTTGAAAAGTATGCATGTAAGTACTTTTAAACATAATATTTTAAAAGAATTTAATGTTATTTTGAGATCATGATACTTTACTTGGTTTCTTTTCCAGTCTGACACAATCCTAGGGAACCTTGTTGACTACAAGGACATTTTCCTAAGTGTCCTGGAAATTTTTCAACCCAAGTAAATATTATTTCAAAAGGTATTTCAAACAAAACATTTTAAAATAATATTTTTTTTGTAAGACAAATGTTTTCGACACAATTTTGAAAATATAGTGTATGAAAACATATTCTTTAGAAATGTTTAATAACTCTTTTAATTTGACCTCCCCCTAAACTTGATACAGTCCTTGGAAGCTTGTTGACCATAAGTATTATTCCTCTGAGTTCTTAGGGTTCAGTTCATATCAAAAGAATTATTTAATAATTTCAAAGATAAATGCCAAGGAAAATACTTGTTAGAAATAATTTCTTTTAGTTTAGACTCCCCTAAATTTGACACATCATTGGAGTCCTTGTAGATCATTAAGTAGACCTTCCTTTGTGTCTTTAGGGTTTACTAAAATCGAAAGAGTAGATTTGAATACTAGCATGGTAATATAATTTTTAGTAAATTCAATTTGAGCAGAAACCCTGTTTTCGAAAAACATTTTGAAATAATAATGGTTTTTGTAAAGTACAATTTTTAAAAAATATAGTGATTATTGGAAAACATAGTATTTTTTTAAACTTCTTCTTTTAATTTGATCTCCCCTTAGATTTGACACAGTTTGGCTTTTATCTAAGTTCCTTAAAGGATTTCAGTGTTGAGCAAGTTTGACTATGTTGACTAGGGTTCACTAGGGTTGACTGTTTTGACCAAGATTGACCAATTAATGACTAAAACAAAACAAGCCCTAGATTATATTTAAAACAAGTCTATTGAGATATTTAACATGAAATTTTAAAAAAATGTTAGAATTGAAAGAGTAGGGTACCGTAAACTGAAAAAAAGGGATAATTTTGAATAACTTTTGAAAACATTTTTTTTTGGTTAAAAAGATAGCGAATTATGCTTATAAGTCCTAGATGTCTCACCCAGTTCTACATGATCAAGCATGTTAACCTTATGGGTTTTGTGAGACAAATATTTTAATTTTGAAAATATGGTTAATTCAAAAAATAATTAGTTTTAATCTATACTTAACTGAAAATTGTGTTAGATTTGAATTTGACAAAAAGTAATTTGAATTTGAAATTCAAAAATTGGCTTCCAGGTCTTGGCGAGGCACTAGGCCTTCTTTGGCCGTAGCCTTATCGGATCATCAACCCTTTCCTTGACAAAGCCGTTTAATGAAATTTCATTTTCAAAATTAATCTTTGAAAAAGTTCTGGTCTAACTAGTTTGGATTTTGGATCGGTAGCTTCGGCTAGTTTCACCAGTCTAAAGAGATCAAGTAAACTTGATCTTATTAGAATTGGTTTCCCTAACGTACTATCATCTCACCTCCACCCAATACTATGTTGTCAAGTTTCAGTTAAGTTTGTTCAGTCCTTATACTAATCATTCCTAATTTTAAGCAAAAAATAAATAACTGAAATAAAAAGAAACACATAATTAAAACAAACAATTGTCTAGGTAAGGTCACAATTGGAGTAATACTCCGGATTTTCGAAATCAACAAGATTATGAATTAAATTTTCTAACTTATTGACCTTATGTTTTAGGGTTTCATTTTCTTGTTTCAATGTTTTGAAATTTGCTTTAATTAAGTTACATGAATCAATCACATTATTCAAGGTAAATAACGGATTTTCAAACACTATAAATTTACCTTTGTTGATTGTTTGTTCGACATTCTTGGTAGCTCTTTTATCTGTGCATTCACTTTTGTAATGCCCGAACTCCTGGCACTTGAAGCATTGAATATGACTTTTGTTCTTTCGTGCTTTTGGAACTGATTCCTTTGTCACCGTCGGTGGTGTCGTTCGAATCTTACGAGTAGGACACTCACTTTGGTAGTACCCCCTCTCCCTGCATGTGTAACAAATTACATGATTAAAATCTGATTTTACACTTTTACCTTTTGGTTCCTTATTGGGAATCTCCCCCTTGATTCTTGCCGCCTCTGATCTGGGCTCATCTTCTGTTTCTGTGTCTGAGTCAAACTCGGGTACTGGTTGAAGCTCCTTCTTTGGTGGTTCTTTAGGAGTTTTCCCTGCAATAAAATTTACACCTTCCTCGACCATTATAGTATCTGTTTGATTATTTAATTCTAAATTTGAAAGGAATTCGAAATCGGTTACCGTCTCAGTCAATTCGTCGTCTAATTCTGGTTCGATTTTGGATTCGGGTTCAGACTCTGACTCGGCTGTTTATGCTTGGACTGAAAGGGCAAGATAATTTACCTGATCTTCTTCTTCATCTGAGATCTCTTGATGAAGGTTAACCAATTTTTCCCAGATTTCTCTAGCACATCTGCATGGACCTACTAGTTCGAGTTGCTCCTTGGTTAGACCACATTGTAGGATTGCAGTTGCCCTTGCATCGGTCTCTATTTGGTTGAGGGTTCGTTCATCCAGTTTATCCCACTCGATTGATAACTCGTCTTTTACGGGAAAAAAGAATCCCGTTTGGATGATCCGCCATATGTCCATGTGGGCCTTCAGAATGGACTCCATTAGACTTTTCCAGGAGTTGAAGTTTTTGCCGGAGAAAAGTGGTGGACGGACCCTGTTCCATTCTTGATTGGCCATTTAAAACGATAGATCTTGCACACAAAAAGAAAAAATAGAAATGTACCAAGACTTGGTCTTGGATTAGTAGTGCGGGAGAGAGAAAAATATCCAAAAAAAAATACTGCATGAGTTTCGAGGCAGAATAATAAAATATTTAAGAAAATGTTTTGACTAATTTTTGAAAATGGTGGCTTTATCAATTTTGATTAATGATGAAAAGATAAGACTTTAATGTTGGGAGAAAATTTGCTCAAATTAATGTCGCACGATTTTCGAGAAAAATAATATTAAAATAATAATAAAAAAGTTTTATAACAAATTTTTAAAAATTGATTATTTTATCAATTCTGAATTATGGTGAAAAAATAAGAATTCAAATTTGAAAAAGGCGAAAAGATGTTATTTATTTTTAAAATAAGAATTCACCCACAGATATTATTTATTTTTAAAATAAAAGGTGAAAAGATGTAGTGGTGTTGATTAAAAAAAAAGAAATAAGATAAAAAATTTCGTAAATCCGAAAAACTTTCAAACTGGTGGTTGCACTAAGTTTGAACTTCCACACTCTGATACCACTTGTTGGATCGAGAAAAACTGATAGAGGGGGGGGTGAATATCGGAAAACTTTCGGATTTGAGTAAGAGCAGGTACGCAGCGGAAATTAGAAAACAAGACACAGAGACACAGTCGATTTACTTGGTTCGGAGCCTGTGTCGACTCCTACTCCAAGGCCCACGGTCGTTGACTGTTTACTTTGGGCAATTCTATATAGGCGCAAAAAGGTTTACAGAATTTAATTACAAATATAAGTGCAGTAATTAAAAAGACCGCTCTTCTTTACCGACGTCCGGAGTGGATCAACTTTTTCGGAGCAGCGAGACGTCGTCAGCTTGAGTTGGAGAGTATCCGGAGTAATGCACGAGCGTAGAAGAGCTTTGAAGCGTTGAGAAACTTGTTATCTTGAAGCCTTGGTCGAGGGTCTTTTATATAGGGCCTGGGGGCGCCCGGGACGTCGGGGGCGCCCCCCACGTGGCCTTTGATCTGCAAAGGTCTCGGTCAGCGTCTATCCTCTGGATCCGCTTTGACCGGGGCGCTCGGAGCGCTCGGGGCGCCCGGATTGACCGGGTCAAGCGTTATCTGCTTGGCTTCGATGGCATTTGGTTCGAGGCATGCACATTGGGGCGCCCGGGACGCTGGGGGCGCCCGGGAGCACGCGGGCGCCCCGCCCAGCAGCTGTTCGAACCCTTTTTTCTTTGACTTGTTTTGTATGCACCTTGGGGGTGCCCGGGACACTCCGGGGGCCCTACTCAGCCATTGCCTCTCTCCTTTGAGGCTTTCTGAGCTGCAGACACACGTTCCTTCGGTCCTGCATCCAGGGTTAGTCCAAAACACAATGCAACAATAAAATATTTATTTATACAGCCTTAGCTATCTTGGTTCTGACTTTTGTCTCCAAAATGGAGTCCTAGGTCGAACCGACGCCTACTGTTCCCTCGACGGGGAACGCGTTCTCACCTACTCCTCTCGGGAGAGTTTACCTGATGTCAACTGCTCCTTTGGTTGGACTTTTGCCTGACGGTCCTTTGTCAGGTCTGGGATACTGGCAGTCCTTCGCCAGTTGCCTAGCAGTCCTTCACTAGGGCTTTGCTACTGGCAGTCCTTCACCAGTTGCCTAGCATTCCTTCGCTAGGACTTGGATACTGTGATGCCATCCGCTCCTTTGGTTGGACTTTTGCCTGACGGTCCTTTGTCAGGTCTTGGATACTGGCAGTCCTTCGCCAGTTGCCTAGCAGTCCTTCTCTAGGGCTTGGATACTGGCTGTCCTTCGCCAGTTGCCTAGCAGTCCTTCGCTAGGGCTTTGCTACTGGCAGTCCTTCGCCAGTTGCCTAGCATTCCTTCGCTAGGACTTGGATACTGGCTGTCCTTCGCCAGTTGCCTAGCAGTCCTTCGCTAGAGCTTTGCTACTGGCAGTCCTTCGCCAGTTGCCTAGCATTCCTTTGCTAGGACTTTGTCTCTGCACACTAGAGTAACTTGTTAGATCACAAATAAATTTAACTTTGAATCCTTTGCCAATATCAAAACCAGGTTTGATATGGTGCTTCCTGCTCCAACACAATGTAGGGTCAATTATTCCTCTCCTAAACCCCTTAGACACTAAAAATGAAGAAAGCCTCTCATACCAAGCCCGAGGAGCTTGTTTCAATCCATACAAGGCTTTTCTTAATTTGAACACGTGTCTTGGATAGTTAGGGTCCTCAAACTCTGGGGGTTGTTCTACATAAACTTCTTCCTTAATGATCTCATTTAGGAATGCCGACTTCACATCCATTTGGTGGAATGTAAAACCCATGTGAGCGGCATAGGCTAGTAGAATTCTAATTGATTCTAACCTAGCTACGGGGGCATAGGTCTCATCATAATATAATCCCTCTACTTGGTTAAACCCCCTAACTACCAATCTAGCCTTGTTCCTAGTAATTTTATCTTGGTCATCTAATTTGTTTTTAAAGACCCATCTTGTGGTTACAATGGTGCAATCAGTGGGCCTAGGAACTAACTCCCAAACTTCACTCCTCTCAAATTGGTTTAGCTCTTCTTGCATGGCCAAAACCCAATCAACATCTCCCAATGCTTCATCAATGGTCTTGGGTTCTAATTAGGAGATTAAAGCTATTTGACTAGTTTGATTCCTAAAGTAGGACCTAGTCCTTACTCCTTGAGTGACATCACCCACAATTTGGTCAACAGGATGATCATGGTGATGTCTCAAGGGTCTGAAGGTTGTAGGTTCATTTACTCCTTCTTCCTCATCCTCTAGGGTACTTCTTACTCCCCCTTGATCATTGCCCTCCAAATGTAGGTCTTGGATTCTTTGGGCAAGAGGTTGGACTTCTTCTATGTCTTTATCAATTGAGGCCTTCCTAGGGTAGGTACTAGTGGTTTCATCAAATTTAACATTTGAGAACTCCTCAATCACCTTTGTCCTCTTGTTGTACACTCTATAACCTCTACTAGTTAGAGAGTACCCTACCAAAATTCCTTCATCGGCTTTTGACTCAAATTTTCTTAGGTCGTCTTTTGTGTTTAAGATGTAGACTTTACATCCAAAGACCCTAAAATAGTGGACTTGGGGTACCCTTTCATTCCAAAGTTCAAAGGGTGTTTTTCCTAAAAACCTATGTACCAACACCCTATTTTGGATATAGCAAGCGGTGTTAACCGCTTCGTCCCAAAAGTAGCTAGGAAGAGAGTATGCATTAAGCATAGTCCTAGCAGCTTCTTGTAGGGTTCGGTTCTTCCTCTCAACTACCCCGTTTTGTTGAGGAGTCCTTGGGCATGAGAACTCATGCTTGTATCCATTTTCAACACAAAATTGTGTGAAACTAGCGTTTTGGAACTCTCCACCATGGTCACTCCTAATTCGGTTTATTTTGATGTTCTTTTCGTTTTCTACCCTTTTACTAAATCCTATAGAGACATCTAGGGTATCATCCTTATGTTTCAAGAAATAGACCCAAGTAAACCTAGAAAAGTCATCTACTATCACTAGGCAATACTTACTTCCTACAAGTGATGGAGTACTATGGCAATCAAACAAGTCTATATGTAAAAGTTCTAAAGGTAAGGAGGTGGTGATTAGAGTTTTACCTTTGTGTGATGCTTTGGATTGCTTACCCTCTTGGCATGCATCACACAACTTGTTCTTTTCGTACTTGATCATTGGGAGCCCCTTCACCAATTCTTCCTTGGCCACTCTTGCAATGCTCCTCATGTTGACGTGTCCAAGCCTTCGGTGTCACAACCACCCTTCTTCTTCTTTAGACATGAGACACTTAACAACATTGTTAGTAGCATAAGATAGATCAAGATAATACAAGTTTGCCTCTCTAAACCCTTCTAATATGATAGTGTTTGATTCATTTTGCCTTATTACACATTTCTTAGCATAAAATTCTACTCTAAAACCGGCATCACATAGTTGACTCACACTTAATAAATTAAACTTCATATCCTTAATTAAAAGTACTTTATGAATCGAAATAGTGGGAGATACATCAATTGTGCCCCTACCAATGATCCTCAACTTTCCACTATTCCCAAAGGAGACGGTCCCTTCTCTTAGGTAGCTAATAGTGGTGAACTTGCTCACATCCCCGGTCATGTGTCTTGAGCATCCACTATCTACTATCCACAAGGTTGGGGCCTCCTTCACCTTTACCTAGACAACATGGAAAGCACACTCTTTTGGTACCCATATTTTTTATCCACAAGCATCATTTAGAAATTTCTTAGATACCCATGCCTTCTTTGTGGTTCCCCTAGACCCTAGTCTCCGAGATGCACCAATCCTACCGGTAAGTGAAACAAAGGCTACTTCCTTGGTCTTAGGCCTATAACCCAATCCTGCCTTGTTATATACCGCCCTTTGACTATTTATAATCATGTCAAGGATACTTGATCCTACTTGGAATTTCCTAAGGGCCTTTGTGAGGTCATCTACTTGTTTTCTTAACTCCTTATTTTCATTTTCAATATGTGAAACATGTGAGGAGGTAGAGCTAGCATGCAAATCTTTAAGTTTAATAGCTTCTACTCTAAGCATGGCAATTTGTTCCTTAAGGTCCTTAATTTTACTTCTAGCCTTAGCTAAGTCCATGTTAGTGCTAGTAATTATTTTCACTAAAGTAGAGGAGGGTAAGTGGTATACCGCACTTACCGAAGCTTATAACTCTGATGATGATGAAGTGGAGCTCTCATCTTCACTGCTTGAGCTTTGTTCATCGTCTGATGAGTCTGAGTCATCTTGTGCCATATGAGCGAAGTGGGAGACTTGCTCTTCTTCTTCCTCTGAGGATGAGGGATTGTCCCAAGTTGCCTTGAGGTTCGTGGCCCTCTTCTCCTTTCCCTTTGATTTCTTTTTGTCACTCTTCTTCTTCTCTTCCTTCTTGTCCTCCCTTTTCTTCAACTGGGGACACTCGTTCTTCATATGCCCCTCTTGGTGACAGTTGTAGCAGATTATCTCCTTGGCCTTACCCTTACCTTTGGCCCCTTTCCTAGCATATGATTTGTTAGAAAAACTTTTAAATGCCTTACGAAATTTCCTTACCATAAAGGCCTCTTGGTCACTGTCCATAGAGGCAGTTGACTCCTCAGAGTCCGAGGATGATGAGTAGATCACCTTCTTCTTTTCCTTTCTCCTCTTCTTCTCCTTTTCTGCAACAAAAGCAATACCTTTCTATTTTGCTGAAATGTTAGCTTGCTCGTGCAGTTCAAATTCACAAAATAGATCGTCTAATTTAACTAAAGATAAGTCCCTCGATACCTTGTAAGCATCAACCATGGATGCCCACAGGGTGGTTCTCGGGAAGACTTGTAAGACATACCTGACGATGTCCCGGTTTTCGATTTTCTCTCCAATTACATGGAGCTCGTTGATCACTTCCTTTACCCTTCCATGCATCTGACTGACGGTCTCGTTGCTCTTCATGGAGAGGGATTGCAATTGGGCCACCAACAAGTTCTTCTTGGCTCTTCTTGACTCGTTTGACCCCTCGTTCAGTTCAACTAGCTTGTCCCATAGTTCTTTGGCGCTCTTGAATGGCCCCACCTTGTTCAGTTGCTCCTTTGAGAGCCCGCATTGCAGTGTGGTGGTGGCCTTGACATTTGATTATGCCCTCTTCATCACCTCCTTAGACCATGTCCTCATAGGTGTTGGGTCTCCTCTTTCATCGACGGGCGCCTCGAAGCCATCTGCAACACTTATCCAAGTTTCTATGTCATTCATAAGATAGTACTGCATTCTACCTTTCCAGTACGCGAAGTCGTTGCCGTCGAAGAATGGTGGTAGTGCGGTGGAGTATCCCTCTTGAAACGCCATTACAGTTGCTCCGGTTGATTGTTAGTGTAACACCCCAATTTTTACAATTTGAGTACCTGGGAATTGTTTAAAGTTCGGGACGAACTTTTTATAAGATGTGTAGGATTGTAACACCCCAAAATTTCACCATGAATAATATTGTGAATTCATTATGAAATATTATGGGATTCATGAAGTATTATAGATTCATGAATATGAAATATTAAAAATATTATGAAATAATATTTATGGAATATTATGAAATATTATGAATTCATGAAATATTATTAATATTATGAAATTTCATGATAGGCTTGGCTTAAAGGGCTTTGATATGGATTAGTGCAAATTGTGATAAAAAGAAGAAGTAGAAGGGAGGAAGCAAGGATTGAACCTTGAACCTCCTACATGCACTCTCCATGTCTTAACCACTACACCAAGCATTGTTTCTTGTTGAGAGAATAAGAAACATGCTTGTTAAGCGTGTAATAGTGAAGAGACATGTCTTTTCATGAGAAAACTATAAATAAGAGAGGGAAGAGGTGTGAGTAACTTCCTCTTCTTCTTCCTTTCTCTTCCCCACCGAAATTCCTTCCTCTCCTCTCCTCTTTTCCATTTTTCGAAAAGTGCTCCCTAGGGTTCTAACCCTAGGGGATTGGAAGGAAGAAGGCTCTTGCCCTCTATTAGGACCAAGGAGTCTAGAGAAGAAAGAGTAAGTGGAACCTTCACTTCTCCTTCAACCAAGGGTACCCTAAGGGACTTAAAGAAGTAGAATCTCAAGCGAAAGGATGTAAGTATCCCCTCGCCTGCAGTGTAATGGTTAATGTATGTTTTCTTTGTGTTTTGCTTTTGGAAAAAGGGAGTCTTCCCTTTAGGTGAGTTTCGGCCACCCCCTTAAGGGGAGGCCTTGGCTACTTTTTGATGCATGAGGAGACCCTTGGGACTTAGGGTACATATGTATGATGACTTCCCATCATGTTGTGATAACAAAAAGTAGGGTTAGCCACCCTACAACTTTCGGCCAAGAGGAGAAAGGTTAGGCTTTTTGGGTTGCTTGCTATCCTATGATGTGTCCATGATTAGTAGTGTAGATAAAGTGCTTGTGTAAATGTTTGTGTGAAGATTGGATGTCAAAAACCTAGCCTACCCTACCCTACAAGTTTCGGCCAACCCTAGGTGAATTAGGGTTTAAGGTGGTATGATTTTCCCGATGATATATCCATGCTTAATAGTATAGGCAAGGTGTTTGTATAAATGCTTGTGTGGATGTTTGAAGTAAAAAACCTAGCCTACCCTACCCTACAAGTTTCGGCCAACCCTAGGTGAATTAGGGTATAAGGTGGTATGATTTTTCCTATGATATATCCATGCTTAATAGTTTTAGGGCATGAACGAAGAAGGCTTAGGGCCTAAAGAATGCTTCCCTAGAAGGTTGGGACTAAGAGCATACTTTATGAAAATAAAGAATATAATATGAATATGATTTATGTGACCAATCTTGTCATACATAAAATATGTTAAGTGGTTGAATTATGATCCATGTATGAGCATGCCTTATAGCCCATGGGGCACCCTTATGAAATGCATGCTTTATACTAGGCTAGTTATCATGATTATGAATGCATACATATGCATAAGAATGAGCCCTGTAGGGCATGAACGAAGAAGGCTTAGGGCCTAAAGAATGCTTCCCTAGAAGGTTGGGACTAAGAGCATACTTTATGAAAATAAAGAACATGATAATTATTTTATTTTGTAATGGCTTGTACTATAGACTCATAAAGCGAGTCAAATGATTATGATACTAGGCTGAAGGACTTTTGAGAAGGCCTAGTAAACCCTAGTGGTTCGGGATTAGCTACCTCGTTCCTATTTAGGGGCGCGCGCAAAACATAAAGTACAAGCCGGGCCCTAATGATTATGCTATGTTCAAGTATTATGTTTATATGTTTTCAAAGAAACCTTCCTATGAAGTTAATATGCTTAGATGTTTAACATGCTTAAACACTTACCATGCTTGAATGTGATTTATTCTCTTATCTTTTTATGATATCCGATTTTCCGAGTAGGACAGGATCCTTACTAAGCATTTGTGCTTACTAGTTTATGTGTTGTCTTATGCTGCAGATCAGGGTAAGGGACACTTAAACTAAAGGAAAAGGCAGGAGGGCTGAAGATGTGTGGGGTGGTGGCTCGGGAAATAAAGATCTTCATATCTACAATATTATGCTTATGTTAACATTTCTTTAGTAATGAATGTTACACTTGGATTACTCATATACTTGATTTTATTATGAGTTGAACCTATCATGTTATAGGTTAGTTTTGAACAAGCATGCTTAGTACTTTGTTATTAGTACTTTAAGAAGAAAAAAAAATCTATACGGATTTAAGGTCACGTAACCCCGCCCCGAGGGTAGATATAAGGGCGGGCATTACAGTTAGATCTTCCGAAACGCACCGGCTCTGATACCAACTGAAGGATCGATGTGGGCGTGCAGAGGGGGGGGGTGAATGCACTTTCTTTGATCGTTTGATCTCTACAAAGATGTTAGCGCAGCAGAAATAATATGTAAAAGAAATAACAATGCTAACAAAAATTCTTTTACTTGGCATCCACCCAGATGAGTGACTAATCCAAGGATCCAGGCCGCGAGCACCACTTTTCACTATCGAAAAGTCTCCTTGAGGTGGAGAAACCTTTACACCAAAAGCTTCCTCTTTCAGATGCAGAAATATGATGGAGGAAGCAAAAGATCACTCTACAATTTGGCAGCACTTCGTTACTGTACGGAACTGTACAGACACGTGTAACGAGGAGCTCCTTTTATAGGTGAAAAGGACAGATTCGTAGTCTATCCAGACTCGCACCAGTCGACTGCCCCGAGGGTAGTCGACTGGCCCAGCAATAAATGCTGGCCAACGGCTAGCCAACAGCTAGCCAACGGCTAGTTTTTGGGGTATACCAGTCGACTGCCCCAAGGCCAGTCGACTGGTCCGAAGCTGCGAACTTTCTGTGAGTTTTGGCAGTCGACTGCCTCTGGGCCAGTCGACTGCCTTGCCTCCCAGCTCAGCTCCAGCCACTCCGAACCTTCTCCTTCGCGTGTGCCTTGCGGTCTGCTCCCTTGACTCGCCCCTTGAAGTCCTCTTCCTCTGGCTATCGTCCCTCGGATGCGCACGCAAGCCTTCCCTTGGCTTGCCTCCATGCCACCCTTCACGTGTGCCCTTTGAAGTCCACTTCCCGGCTTGCCCTTGGAGCTCTCCTCCCTCGGCTCTCGTCCCTCTAATAGGTCCACCAAGTGTGATTCTCCAAGTCCTGCAAACTCAATCACACACATCAAATACAACATAACACTCTAACTTTAAACTTATTCGCCTACACATCAAAACTATGATCTTCCAATCATTTAAGGGCTGATTGCCTCAACACCATGATCATGCATGCTTTATGAACTAAGATGATGTTTATGCCTTAAGGCATAATTATGTATGAATGTCATGCCTTATGAATGAAGATAATGTTCATGCCTCTAAGACATAATGATGTGTGCATGACATACCTTATGAATGAAGATAATGTTCATGCCTTTAAGGCATAATGATGATATGCATTAACTATGAATGATGAAATGCTAAGTATGCTTTATACCATGCTCATGTATTAAGATCATGTTTATGTTTTCAATCATGCTATATAAGTTCTATGAATGATGAAATATGATGTAAAAAGAAGCATGTGAAGCTATTTTACTTTATAGATGGGCTTGTACCGGACCCAAGTAAGGTCCAAGGGATGGGCTCCTCATTAAAGCCTTGGTGTAGGACTACCGCAGCTGTCCTCGGTTCTGGGACTACCGAAGCTGTCCAACAGGGATGGGCTCCTTATAAAAGCATCGGTTCTGGACTACCGAAGTTGTCCCTAGGTTGAAGGTAACCTAGTACCCTAGTAGGTCGAGACTAGCTACCTCGTATTTACTTAGGGATGCGCGCAAATGATGAATGTATGTATGTGGTACAAGTCGGGGCCCCCATGATGTTATGATTTATGTTTAAGTATTTATAATTATAATTTTCAAATAAGCATCCTTATGTTATGTGCATTTAACTCATGCATTCATTCATGTTATGCATCTATGTCATGTTAAGTATGTCATATGCTTATGTTTAAGTTATGAACTTCTCCATGTCAAGTATGTCATATGCTTATGTTTATGTTAAGAACTTCTCCATGTCAAGTATGTCATATGCTTATGTTTTATGTCAAGAATTTCTCTATACATGTTAAGCACTTTTATATGATTATGTATTTTCATGTACATCTATATGCCTTCTCATGTCAAATGCTTTATGTATACCTTCTCATGATATGCTTTTGTTTTATGTTACACTCTCTATGTTATGCCTTTCCATTATGTGACGTATGGTTTTAGTGAGTAGGAAAGAGTCTTACTAAGTCTATGTGCTTATAGTTTTATTTTCTTATACCGCAGATCAAGCAAGAGGATACTAAGCTAAGGGAAGCAGTAGGAATGGCAAGTGTGTGTATGTGGCAGTGACTTGGCAAAAAGAAAAAGGAAAAGATCCTATTACTCATAATTGTCACATGTCTTACGTTTTGCCTTGACATTTTTAGTTTCATGCTATACTTTATGATGGTTTCCCTAAAGAACAACTTCTTATGTTTTGCATTGTCAACTCTAGTTTAATGCTATACTTTATGATGGTGTTTCCTAAAGAACAATATATGTTGATTTCCATGATGTGTTCTTTTAGAACAATATGTTGGTTTTAAGCTTGATGGTAGGATAAGTTATGTTTAATGCAAGCATATTCAAGAATGTTATGTCTCACATGTTATGACTCATGTTACAACAAATGCTAAGTTTACCAAGTAATCATATTTAAGAATGATAGCTAAGATATGTCAACATGATTTAAGTTTTAATTGCATGGTTTAAACGCATATGTATGAAGTTTTTAATTATTCCGCTGCATTAAGATTTTCATATGCATACATGTATCTTACGTAACGCCGCCTCTCGCCAACATCGTAAGGCTGGAAGGGCGGGCGTTACACCTCACCTGCGAGAACTCCAATCCGCAGGCTCGGTCAGCGCTTATCCCCTTCGATAAGGCACCTGAGCTGACTGGGGCGCCTGTATCATCCCGGGCGCCTAGCTTGACTTGGACCAGAGGCTTCGTGGTAGTTTTGCTTCATTGGCTAGTTTGGCCTTTGCACTGGGGCGCCTGTATCCTCACGGGCGCCTAGCCCAGTGAGGCGCCTCACTCCATTAAGGCACCTGAGCAGTAGAAACACCTTCCATTCGTTTCCTGCAACCAAGGTTAGTTCCAAACACAAGAAGCAAGTAATATAATGAGTTTAATCCATTGTTTACAGCCTCAGCTATCTTGGTTCTGACTTTGGGTCTCAAAAATGGAACCCAGGTCGAACCGACGCCTAATGTTCCCTCCTATGGGGAACGTGTCCTCACCTACTCCTCTCAGGAGAATTTACCTTTTTGCCAACCGGCTCCTCCGGTAGGTCTTTTGCCCAGCTTCACTCACAAGGTCTTCGTGCCCGATTCGCGATCAGGTCTTCATGCCCAGCTTCACTCACTAGGTCTTCGGTGCCCAGCTTCACTCACCAGGTCATAGTGCCCAGCTTCACTCACCAGGTCTTCAGTACCCAGCTTCACTCACCAGGTTATAGTGTCCAACTTCACTCACCAGGTCTTGTTGCCCAACTTTTATGTTAGGACTTAGTTGCCCAGCCCGCGGCCAGGACTTAGTTGCCCAATTCAAGGAACCAGGACTTAGTGCCTAGTGTACCTTGGACTTTCCTACACATTTAGTAAGCTTGTTAGATCACAACAACACCTTAACTTCTGAACCCTTTGCCATTATCAAAACACAGGTTTGACTTTGGTGCTACCGGCACCAACAGTTCTAAGGCATGAAAATTCATGAATTCATTGAATTTCTGACTTTCAAATTCTCCCCCGTGGTCACTCCTAAGTCTTTTAATTTGTGTGTCATTTTGATTTTCTAGCATTTTACACAAGTTGTTGAATGAGTCAAAAGTTTCATCTTTGGTTTTTAAGAATCTAACCCAAGTAAATCTTGAATAATCATCAATGATTACAAAGCAGTATCGATTTCCACTTAGTGACTTGGCTCCATGAGAAACAAATAGGTCTAGGTGTAGGATCTCAAGTGTGGATTGGGTTAGGTTTGATTGAGTTGATTTGTGGGTTGACTTAGTTTGTTTACCTTGTTGACATGAATTACAAATTATATTTTCAATGTTTTTAATTTTGGGTATACCTTTAATCAGTCAAAGTTGACTTAGTTTTGAAATTAACTTTGTATGGGTGTGACCTAGTCTCCTATGCCATAAATTGGTTTCTTCCAGTTGGGTAAGAAAGCATTTAGGTTTTATGGGTAGGTTAATTGTATAGGCGTTGTTCTTCCTATTTCCCTTAAGTGTAACTTCTGGGTCTTGTAGACTCCTAATCTGGCAGTCAGAGTTCGTAAAGGTAACTATATAATCAATATTACACAATTGGCTAATGCTAAGTAGGTTAAATTTAAAGTTATCAACTAGCAACACCTTTTTGATGATGAAATCAGAGTTTAGTTCAATATTACCTAACCCAATTACCTTAAGTGTGACATTATTGCCAAATCCAACTGAGCCTAGGTCTTTGATCTTGATTTTAGTGAACTTCAATTTATCCGCAATCATGTATCTAGAGCATCCACTATCCAACATCTACTGGTCCAAATCTTTATGTTCCTACACATAAAGTATTTTTGATTTGGATCCATTTATGTAGAGGTAAGGATAGATTGATTAAATTTCACTGCCTAATCTGTCTCACCCATATCTAAGTTTGTCAAGAATGTTACTCTTATGGGTTCCTTTTATGAGATAGGTTTTCAGCTTAGTTTAAAAGATTTGAGTTTTGAAAGATGGATTTTTACTTTAGATTTTGAAAAGCTATGTTTAAGTTAATTTTGAAAAATTAATTTTTAATTGATTAATGTTTTGAAAAATTATGTAGGTTTAAAAAATTAATAAAGTTTTGAAAAATTAATTAAGGTTTGAAAAATTAATTAAGTTTTGAAAATTAATTTGGAAGTTAGGTTATGTTTTTAAAGGTTGATTTGAATTTTGAAATTTGGGTTGAATTAATTTGAAATTGATTTGTGAACCGGTTGGGTTAGACTAAGTTTGGGTCTTTGACATCTCACCCATTTTTAAGTGACAAAACAGGGTAACCTTATCTGTTTTGTGAGATGTATTATTTTTATCTTGATTTTTTTGGTTAATTCTATGATTTAATTGAAGCTTGTGTCAGATTTGAGTTTAACAAATAGCAATTTGAAAGTGAGTTTCGATAATTGGCTTCCAGGTCTTGGCGAGGCACAGAGGCCTTCTTTGGCCGTAGCCTTATTGGATCAACAACCCTTCCTTAGAAAAAGTCTTTTAAAGAATGATCATTTTTAAATTACAATTTGAGACACTGTCATCTAATTAGCTTAGGATTTGGAGAGGTAGCTTCGACTAGTTCCACCGGACTAAAAAGACCAAATATGGTATTCCTTACCCTACCTGACACCTTAGACAAGCTTTCTTAACGTACTATCATCTCACCTTGTCATAATATTAGGTTGTTCACATTTCAATTAAGTCAGATCCTTAACTAACCATTCTTTAGTCTATGCATAATAATTTTACAAGAAATAAATAAACAAACAACGAGCAATAATTCAAGAAAAATATCATCTAATTATAAAAATAGTTTTTATATTGCCTCCCCCTGGACTAAAGCCTCGATATGGGCTAGGCAAGATGTGAATCTTGTCCTTAGGGATCCCTTATTGGTTTGGTCCAACTTGTTTGTTCAAACTCAGCTTAGGGACCTATGCTTGGACTCGGGTTCTAGTTTGGTTCAATACAGAGTAATAAAATCTGTATCGCGAGTTGGTTCAATAGCCAAGTCCAGATCGATTTAGAACCGACTTCTATTTTCCAAGAATCATGTCAAGATTCTTGGAACCCGAAGTAAACCATTCTAATGCGACTCTCAGTTCCTTGACTTGAGTGTTCAGGGAGAAATTCTCTTCCTCAAGTTTCTGAACTTGAGTTGAGGTTCCTTCTTGAACTGACTCAGTTAAGGAACTCGAGTTGGCTTCCTCTTTCAGGAGATTGACTTCTTGTCAGAGGGTTTCAACCTGGACGTTGGCTTTTGCCAACGTGCGAGACAAGTAAGAAATTAAGTCGTAAAGCTCCCATTCGGGATAACCTCTCACCGTAATTCGTTCGTCCTCCGAGATCGAGAGCTTTCCAGTGCCGGCGAGTTCTTCCGGTTCCGATTCTAATTCAGAATCACGGTCTTCCGAGGTGGTCAATGTGAGGAGGTTGGGATGTGGGCCTTCTTCTTCATCCTCCGAGGACAATTCGTCCCACGTGGCTTGGAGCACTTTCATCCTCCGAGTCTTTTTGTTTTCCTTCAAATTGGGATACTCCGATTTGAAGTGACCCTTCTTGTTGCATCCGTAACAGGTTACGTTGCACTTGGTCTTCTGGCTTGTTGAGGGTTTAGCTGGATCATCCTTATATACCGTCTTCTTTTTGTTCTTTTGAATCTTTAGCAACTTGTAGTAGTTGCAAGCCATCCGGACCAGTTCTAGATGATCGATTCTATCGTCTTCGGACTCTGAATCGGAGTCGGACTCGGGTATCGATTGTAGCTTCTCCTTTTGTGATTTTCCTGGAGTTTTGCCTACATAAAAACCTATACTTTTCTCAACCTGTGCAGTACTAGTTTGTTCATGTAACTACAATTCAGAAAATAACTCATCAAGTTTTATGTCTGAGAGGTTCCTAGAAACCTTGTAAGCATCTACCATAGATGACCACAGCGAGTTCCTTGGGAACGAGTTCAGGGTGTACCTTATTAGTGTTGGTGCCGGATGCACCATATTGAACCTTATTCTGATATTGGCAAAGGGTTCAAAGTTAAATATTAGTGGTGATCTAATGATATTACTCAAGTTGTGCAGGAAAAGTCCTAGATACACTAGGCACTAAGTCCTGACGTAAGGTTGGGCACTAAGACCTGGCGAAGGGCTGCTGGGCACCGAGGACCTGGTGAAGGGTTGCTAGGCACCAATGATCTGGCGAAGGGCTGCTGGGCACCGAAGACCTGGCGAAGGGTTGCTGGGCACCAAAGACCTGGCGAAGGGCTGCTGGGCACCAATGATCTGGCGAAGGGCTGCTGGGCACCGAAGACCTGGCGAAGGGATGCTAGGCACCAAAGACCTGGCGAAGGGATGCTGGGCACCAAAGACTTGGCGAAAGGCTGTTGGGCACGAAGACTGGTCAGGTAGATTGCGAAAAAGTCCAACCGGAGGAGCCGGTTGGCAAAAGGTAAACTCTCCTGAGAGGAGTAGGTGAGGACGCCTTCCCCGTTGAGGGAGCAGTAGGCGTTGGTTCTGTAACGCCCGTTTTTTACCCACACCTTATGGTGTGGCGAGAAGGCGGCGTTACGCTAACCATACATGTACATATAAAACATCTTAATGCAGCGGAATCAAATTTTTTTCTTCTACACATGCTTTTAACCATGCCACCAGTACATAAAACATATACACATGCCTAAGTTATCATTCATGGACATGGTGACATTATACTTAACATATTACCAGCATACATAGCATCATGATATCAACTTTCCGTAACTTATCCATAAGCATTCCAGGTAGCAAGTAGCTTATTCATAAACTTCATGAGTAGTAAGTTGTTTCTTAGGCATAACTATCCTAAGTTGTGCATAAACCAAAATAAGCATTTTCAGAGCACAAAACATGCGATAAGTGAAATGAGAGGGATCCTTGGCCATGCCACTACCACACACACATGTTCTCGTCTCTCCTGCTGTTTCCCTTAGTAATCTCTTGCTTGATCTGCGGTACAAGAAACATAAGACTATAAGCACATAGGCTTAGTAAGACCCTTTCCTACTCACAAAAATCCATACTTCACATAAACATAAACGTAATACTTCAATCCTACATATTATAGCATACTTCTTATCAAAGACATAAACACAATCATAGCATCATTCTTAGCATGAACATAAATAAAATCATGGCATCACAATTTCTATCATGAACATAAGTAGAATCATGGCATCATAATTCAGCATGAACATAAATATAATCATGGCAGCATAATTTCTAGCATGAACATAAAAACAATCATAGCATCATAATTTAGCATGAACATAAATACAATCATGACATCACAATTTAGTATGAACATAAATACAATCATGGCATCATAATTTAGCATGAACATAAATATAATCATGGCATCATAATTTAGCATGAACATAAATACAATCATGGCATCATAATTTAGCATGGGCATAGACATAATCATTTGCATAAACATACCTTGCCTTAACATACTTTGCATAAACATATTTCGCATAAACATGCCTTGCATAACCCTACTTTGCATAAACATACTTATCATAAACATAATGCATAACATGGATGGTTGCATGCGGCAAATGCATATATCATAAGGATGCTTAGTTTAAAATCATACTTTTAAATACTTAAACATAATCATAACATCATAGGGGTCCCCGGCTTGTACCACATTCATACATCATATACACGCATCCCTAAGTAAATACGAGATAGCTAGTCTCGACCTATTAGGGCAAGGACAGCTTCATGGAAGTCCCCGAACCGTGGAGAGCTTCATCGGTAGTCCAGAACCGTGGACAGCTTCATCGGTAGTCCAGAACCGTGGACCTTACTTAGGTCCGTACAAGCTCATTCATAAAATAAAATACTTTCACATGCTTTTTCATTCATAAAAACATACATAGCATATTCATTCATTCTTAATGCTTATCATCATCATTATGCCTTGAAGGCATGAACCCTTATCTTCATTCATCATTTTCATTCCATATCATCATTATGCCTCGAAGGCATGAACTTTAACTTCATTCATCATTTTCATTCATGAACATGACATGCATACATATCATTCGTAAAGCATGACATACATACATATCATTCATAAAGCATAGCATACATACTTAATTAGCATCTTAATCCATAAATCATGCATGGTCATGGTACATAGGAAAACATGTCTAAATCTTTTCGTACATGATACATTTCCCAAAGTTCATGGCATATGATTTACAACATTCATGAATAAAAACCTAACATATAACCTAAACATACGAAGTCATGATACCTAGCATATGAAGTTAGGTTTTGGTAACATAAAGATCCTCACATCTTGCTTAACTATATACTTACATCTTATTAACCTATACTCAAGCATCCTTGAGACCTTAACCCAAACCAAACCCTAAATTAGGGTCTTGGTCGAAACCCTAAGGGACAATAAGTCCATGAGAAATTCACATAGGTCATGATTAACATTCCATACCATACATACTATGCCATAGAAGACCATTTGATCCCTTATTTGAATTTAACTCCAAGTCCTAGCCCTAATTCATGTGTTGGCCGAAACTCTAAAGAGGACCACAAGCCCATGAAAAATTCATAAAATGCTCAATTCACATCTATTACCTTACATATCATACCATGGGAGCCATTTGAACCCTTGCTTGGAGTTAAACCTAACTTCTTGCCCTAAAACCCCTCTTGGCCGAAAGTTACAAGAGCCCTAAACCATGTAAAACTTTCTCATAAACCCCTATTAACACCTTTTACAACATGAGAAAACATAAGAATCATCATTTGAGAGTTAGATCCAAACCCAACCATAGAAACCTATGGTGGCCAAAAGTTACAAGAGCCCTAACTTTGGTTTTCTCCACATATAGTCCAAATACATCATTGCATCATAAAAATAACTCGGAAACTATCATACCACAGGTGAGGGAGTCTTACCTTCCTTGGTCTTGCTTATAAACCTTGAATAGAAAATAACAAGAAAACCCCCTTGTCTCTAAACTTCTCCTTAGCCCTTGTATCTTTGTAGAGGGCCTTAGATCTTCAAGATGGAGGCTTATGTGAACTTTTTCCAAGGGAAGATCCCCCTTGGGGGTTTCGGCTAGAATGAGGAGGGAGGAGGGAGATGGGTGGACTTGGTGGAAGAAGGAAAGTAACTCCCATGCCCTCTCTTTATACCACATTAAGGAGGGTAAGTGAAGAGTCATGGTGGATGACTCTTCATTTTCCCTAAGCCTTAACCAAAATCCACTTCATTCTCTACTAGCACTCCCTTGCTAGGTGAATTGGTTAGTACATGCATGGTGGTATCATAGGTCCAAGGTTCAATCCTTGGTGCATGCACTTTATTTTTCTATTTTATTTTTTTATTATTATTTTTGAAAATTCCCCAAAAATTCTCCCATGATCATGATAATATTCCTAATTAAAATCCATTTTATATTTACATTAAATTTCACCTAAATCCACTAATAACCATGGTACTAGAATAAGGCCCATTAATACTTAGCTTCTCAATTTAAATGGGAAAATCATGTATAATTAGGCTAAAATTTGTACTAGTCTCTCTAGATTCCTTAACCACTATCTAGACATGATCAATATTTTAAAGAAAATATTGAGAAGATTTTTCGGGTCGTTACAATCCCCCATACCTCGTGAAAGTTCATCCTCGAACTTAGTATAGCTCCGGGTACTTGCGTCTCATCTCGTCCTCGCGTTCCCAGGTAGCTTCCTCGAACCGTTGACATTGCCATAGGACCTTGACTAAGGGTACCTCCTTGTTCCTTAGCTTCTTGACTTCCCGATCCAAGATCTGGATAGGTCGACTTTCATAACTTAGGTCCTCCTGAACTTGTACTGTCTGTGGCTCGATCACTTGATCCATGTCCGGAATACACTTCTTAAGCATTGACACATGGAACACATTATGAATAGCTGACATCTCCTGAGGCAGCTCCAGCTCATATGCCACCTTGCCAACTCGCTTCCGGATCAGGTATGGTCTCATATATCGCGGACTCAGTTTTCCTCTCTTTCCAAATCTCGTTACTCCTTTCATAGGAGCCACTTTGAGGAACACTAAATCTCCAACATTAAATTCCAGTGGTCTACGCCGGACATCTGCATAACTCTTCTGCCGGCTCTGCGCAGCTTCTATCCGTTGTCGAATGTTCTGTATAGCTCAGGTGGTGCTGTCGATGACATCCGTTGTGAGTCCCATTTCCTTCTTTTCCCCACCTTCGTACCAACAGATCGGAGACCTACATCTCCTCCCATACAAAGCTTCATAAGGTGCCATTCCGATGGTAGCTTGGTAGCTATTATTGTAAGCGAATTCCGCTAAACACAGATATCGGCACCAGCTCCCTTTGAAATCCAAGGCACAAGCTCGCAACATGTCCTCCAGTACTTGATTCACCCGTTCAGTCTGCCCGTCAGTCTGAGGGTGAAAGGCGGTGCTGAATCGTAGTTTAGTGCCGAGAGACTTCTGAACACACTCCCAAAAATGCGAGGTAAACCGACCATCCCTATCTGATATGATGGTCTTAGGAACTCCATGAAGCCTGATTATCTCCTTAACATATAATTGAGTCAGTTGCTCAATGGAATAAGTTATCTTAATGGCTAGGAAGTGAGCCGACTTCGTCAACCTGTCCATAATTACCCATACTGCATCATATCCGTTTGTAGTCTTGGGAAGTCCTGAAATGAAATCCATAGAAATGTCTTCCCATTTCCACTCTGGAATTGGAAGTGGCTGCAGAACTCCTCCGGGTCACTGATGTTCTGCTTTCACTCGTTGACAAGTCAGGCAAGTACTAACATGCTTAGCCACATCTCTCTTCATATCGGACCACCAGAATTTCTCCTTCAGGTCTTGATACATTTTGGTGGATCCTGGATGCATCGAATAAGGGGTTCCGTGAGCTTCTGCCAATATTTCTCTCCATAGCTTCGGATCATTAGGGATACATAGGTGATCCCCGAGGTAGAGTACTCCCCCGTCGGCTATACGAAAACCATCGCCCTTTCCTTCTAGGATCTCCTGTTTGATTCTCTAAAGACTCGGATCACCATTTTGTTTTTCTAATATGCCCTCGAAAAGCGTCGGTGATATTGTCATGGTAGAAAGCTGTCCGGAGATGACCTCGACCCCAAAATTTAAATTTCTCTTTCGAGTGGTCGGGGTAATATAGATATGGACATCAAGGTGGCACTTGACTTCCAGCTGAGTGCATCAGCCACCTTGTTTGCCTTCCCGGGATGGTAGAAGATCTCACAGTCGTAGTCCTTCACCAACTCCAGCCATCGGCGTTGTCTCATATTCAGATCTTTCTGAGTGAAGAAATATCGCAGACTCTGGTGGTCTGTATAAATCCTACACTGCGCTCCATACAGATAATGCCTCCATACCTTAAGAGCAAAGACCACAGCGGCCTGTTCCAGATCATGAGTGGGGTAATTCTGTTCATGTTCCTTGAGTTGTCTAGAGGCGTAGGCAATGACCTTACCACTCTACATAAGTACAGCTCCAAGTCCCAGTTTGGAGGCATCACTATACAGGTCGAAACTCTGGTTACATTCTGGAAGGGTAAGAATTGGAGCACTTGTAAGTCTCCTTTTTAGTTCCAAGAAACTCCTTTCACAGTTTTTCATCCATTCATACTTCTTATCCTTCCTGGTGAGGGCCGTTAGAGGGGCTTCAATTCTCGAGAAGTCCTCCACAAATTTTCAGTAATAGCCTGCCAGCCCAAGGAAGCTTCTGATTTCACTGGCGTTCTTTGGCCGACTCCAGTTATTCACTGCTTCAATCTTCGTTGGATCTACCATAACCCCATCTTTGGAAATAATATGGCCCAAAAAGCCTACTTGGTCGAGCCAGAACTAACACTTGGAGAACTTTGCGTACAATTGTTTTTCCCGAAAAGTCTGTAATACTATCTTCAGATGCTCGGCGTGCTCCTCTTGGTTCCTCGAATAAATAAGAATATCGTCGATGAAGACGATTAGAAATTTATCGAGGAAAGACGAAAATACCCAATTCATAAGGTCCATAAACATGGCAGGAGCATTTGTCACACCGAAAGGCATAACCACAAATTCAAAATGTCCATACCTTGTTCGGAAGGCCGTCTTCGGAATATCATCCTGCTTTACTCTAACTTAATGATAACCAGACCTCAGATCGATTTTTGAGAAAACGGTGGCTCCTTTCAATTGATCAAACAGGTCATCTATCCTCGGAAGGGGATACCTATTTTTGATCGTCACATTATTCAAGGCTCGATAATCTATGCACATTCGCATGGATCCGTCCTTCTTCTTCACAAATAGTACTGGAGCTCCCCATGGGGAATGACTAGGGCGAATAAAACCCTTATCGAGTAACTCCTGTAATTGTTCTTGCATCTCTTTTAATTCAACCGGTGCCATACAGTAAGGTGCCTTGGAGATCGGGTTAGTACCAGGAACCAATTCAATCTCGAATTCCACTTTCTATCAGGAGCTAATCCTGGTAATTCCTCCGGAAACACCTCTGGATAATCGCACACAATCTTGACTTCTTTTAGCTTCCAGTTCTAGGTTTGACTTGCGTCAACTACATGTGCTAGGAATCCAGTGTACCCTGTTGGGACCGGGTGCATGTTGACATGGATGCGGGTTCGTAATTTTAAATTTAATTACGTGCAGCGGAAGATTTAGCATAAATAATTTCATAAATTATTTAACCACACATCTAAGCATGCAACCTTATATTGTGTAGACATGATCATACATTAAAATTTTTGCAGAAAGTAAACTAAATTACTTAATACCTCGTGTAACTCGAAGGAAGGGACGAGATCCAACCGTAAGCGTCCCTTGGAAGCTCCGCCTCTATTCGCATCCACGGCGAGTTTTCTTCGGGATGACTTCGCAAAGCCACGAGTTTCATGCCGACAAGAACTACTAGATTCTCCAAAGGCACGATAAGAATACCAAGAGAGAGATGGGAAGACTAACCACCAAACGAAGAACGGAATCAAGATTCCAGGGAGGAAGGAGTTGCGCCCGCTTCTTCTTCTTCTCACGGCGGCTTCTTGGTGGATGAAGCTCACGGCAACACAAGGGGCCCTCTAGGGCCGGCGGCACTAGAGGAAAAAAAATGATTAACGAGGTTACCAACCAACCTCGGGCGACCGGCCCGGCCACACGGAAGTTTTCCACCGGCCGCCAGCCCTAGAGGAGGGAGAGGGAGAGGGAGAGAAGGAGAGAGGGAGAGGGCTTATTGCTAGATCTCTTAGATTAATTTCCAAGCCTTGCCTTGGTTCCTTTATATAGTAGCTTCTCAACCGCCAAGTCTCCTTTTTTTTTGGAATAAATTTTCATAAGAAATTTATCATATAAATTTTTCTATGATTTATTCCATCATGCCAAGTTTTTATCATAATTTAATTTATGATAAAAACAACCATGTCTCCCTTTTCTTATGGAAAGAAATTTCTTTATATAAATTTCTTTATCATGGTAAATCAATCCATTATTGATTTTATAAAATAAAATAAACCAATCCATGGTTCATTTTAATTTCCATGAAAAATAAATTTCTTTATATAAATTTCTTTATATAAATTTCTTTATCATGGTAAATCAATCCATTATTGATTTTATAAAATAAAATAAACCAATCCATGGCTCATTTTAATTTCCATGAAAAATAAATTTCTTTATATAAATTTCTTTATATAAATTTCTTTATCATGGTAAATCAATCCATTATTGATTCTATAAAATAAAATAAACCAATCCATGGTTCATTTTAATTTCCATGAAAAAAAAACCAAACCTTGGTTTATTATAAAAAATTTATATTATCCATAATCTTATAAAACAAACCACGCTCGGTTTATTTTATAATTTGAACCAAAAATTTGATTTTCCCCTTTTGTTGTGGCCGGCCAAACAAAGAGGGTGGGGACCCTCTTTGGCCGGCCAAACCCAAGCTAAAACTATACGAATTAAACTCATTTAATTCGTCCAATAAGTCTTCAAAAGACTTAGCCATTTTATGCTTCCGATGCGTCTCTGAAAAATTCAGATTCGACTTATCTCTATTGATCGGAAAATCCAATTTTCAACTCGTTTAAATCCCTCGGATCACTCGTAGTGCGTGTGACTAAATAGGCTTTCGATTTATGTTGGCCGTCTATAATCAATCAATTATAGAACGATCATGAGTGGCACCTAGTAGTACATCATGATCCCCAATTAATCGAAAGATCAACGGTTGACCTCAGAAATAATTCTGAAACCTTTCAGCAGCTTTAATGAATCGTGCCCCATTCCCTTCACCATCTTATACCCACTTGGTTGAGGACACGATCTATCTGTGTCAGTCCCCACTAGGCAGACTACGTCACACCTAGCCCAAGTAATGTTTTCTCGTCCTAAGGATTCTAATTACTCTCATGTATCTAAGAGATTCATACACTGAACATGACATGCTCTGGCCAGAGGCTTCGAGTAACAATCCGACGATAGGCCTCGGGTATACATCTCCTCGCAAGGAGTGGTGAATCCTTTATAGGCTGTTCAAACATCTTCGGACACTTCGGCTTATACCCAACCATCCTGGGTCCACACCTCCTTAGAGATGCTTGCTTAAGATGTCAAAGTATAAGTCTCCATGACCAAGATGACTTGAACACCGCAAGTCAAAGGAACATCGCACTTAAGCTGCAGTAAGAACTTCATTGACATATCTGTATGTAGATTACCATATGAAGTTTTACAGCCAGTCACTCCAATGAACTAGTTCCCTTAACTAGCATTCATGTTTATCTCCGGACATCCCAATGTCTCCAGCCAGTGAGAATCAGCTGATTAGAGAATAACCCATGCTAGTCTCAACAGAATTGATAGTGTCCGTATTTATCAATTCATCGACTAGGGACAATTTCAATACTTCACAATTGTACATGTAGAGATAATCACTAGTTGTGAATTCATCACAAATTCTCTCATGCTGTGAATTGTATTGCGGACATTCAGTAAATGAGTTTAAGATCTCAATCAAATACACAAACATGTATACTCAAATAGTGAATATTCATTTATTAAAATAAATGATTACAATCATAAGGCGATTGCCTTAGGACACTTCTCTCATAATACTAACATACCCCTTGTCTAACATCTTCTGTGCCTGAAGGGTCGATAAAAATTTCCTGGTTCTTTTCCTTGGTTCTCCGACAAATTCAAACATCGAATCTGCCTCGGGTCGAAAGATCACCTTTCGCTTACGACACTCGATAGAAGCACAGTATTTGCTCAGGAAATCCATTCCCATTATAACATCATAATCCTGCATGTCGAGTACTATCAGATCGCAGTAAAGTTCTCTTTCCGCGATTCTGACTGGCACAGTACGCAACATGTGAGTGGAGGTCATTATTGTTGGATCGAGAGAACCGATAGAGGGGGGGGTGAATATCGGAAAATGTTCGGATTTAAGGAAAGAGCAATTGCACAGCGGAAGATAAAAACAAACACGCGAACACAGTACTTTTTTACTTGGTTCGAAGCCTAGGTCGACTCCTACTCCAAGGCCGACGATCGTTGATCGTTTACTTTGGGCAATTCTATATGAGGCGCAAAAACAGTTTACAAAGATTGATTTACAAATATAGCACAGTAAACTTTAATAATTAAAAAGGCTCTTCTTTTACCGACGTCCGATTGTTGGTTGACTTTTTTCGGAGCAGCGGGACATCGTCGGCTCGAGTTGGGCAGTTTCTGGAGCAAGGCGCGAGAGCAGAAGAGCGTAGAAGCGTTGATTCGAAGTGTTGCAGAGCCTTGGGGTCGAGGGCCCTTTATATAGGGCCTGGGGGCGCCCGGAACGTCGGGGGCGCCCCCCCCCCACGTGTCATCCGATCCATCTCGGTCTCGATCAGCTTCTGATCCCTTCAAATTCGGGATCAGACCTTAACCGGGACGCCCGGAGTGCTGGGGGCGCCCGGGTTGACCGAGTTAAACTTTATCCCATGGCTTCGCTGGCTTGAGCTTCGCTGACTTGCTGTTGGCGGCGCCCCGGGCGCTCGAGCAGCGGGGGCGCCCGGGAGCATGGGGACGCCTGGGAGTTGAACTGTCGAAGCTTGCTTTGCTTTTCATGTGTTTTGTGTTCACTTTGGGGGCGCCCGAGACACTCCGGGCGCCCTGGTCAGCTGTTGCCTCATTCCTTTGAGGCTCTTTGAGCTGCAGACACACGTTCCTTCGGTCCTGCATCCAAGGTTAGTCCAAAACATAATAAAACAATAAAATATTAGTTTATACAGCCTTAGCTGTCTTGATTCTGACTTTGGGTCTCCAAAATGGAACCCTAGGTCGAACCGACGCCTACTGTTCCCTCGACGGGGAACGCGTCCTCACCTACTCCTCTCGGGAGAATGTACCTGATGCCAACCGCTCCTTTGGTTGGACTTTTGCCTGGCGGTCCTTTGCCAGGTCTTGGATTCCGAGCAGTCCTTCGCCCGGTGCCTAGCATTCCTTTGCTAGGGCTTCAGTCCCAAGCTGTCCTTCGCCTGGCGCCTAGCAGTCCTTCACTAGGGTTTTTCACTCTGGCATTCCTTCGCCAGTGCCTAGCAGTCCTTCGCTAGGGCTTCTTGCCCTGACATTCCTTCGCCAGTGCCTAGCAGTCCTTCGCTAGGGCTTTTGTCCTGGCATTCCTTCGCCAGTGCCTAGCATTCCTTCGCTAGGGCTTTTGTCCTGCATTCTAGAGTGACATGTTAGATAACAACTAAGACTTAACTTTTGAACCCAGTTGCCATTATCAAAACACAGGTTTGACTTTGGTGCTTTCTGCACCAACAATCTCCCCCTTTTTGATTTATGGCAACCCTAGTTCAAAAAGTTAAGTTTAATCAAAGCATAAAAAATATTAAATTTTGTTCCCTCCCCCTGGAAGGAATCTCCCCCTAGATTTTTCAAAAACTCGTGGGGTTCTAAGTTTAAGAAAAAATTTTACTTAGAATTTTTCAACAACACTTTTGAAAGCTTAAGTAGGTACTTGGAAATCTTTTGATAACTTGATTTTTAAAAGTACCTAGAAGAGTTTTTGGAAGCATGAGTTTTGAGTACTTAGAAAAATTTGAAGCCTTACGTTTTAGAGTACTCAAAGGTCTTTGAAAGCTTTAACTTAAGTACTTAGAAGAAAATTTTTGAAAAACATAAGTATTTAGAAAATTTTAAAAAGCTTAAGTACTTAAAAAACAGTTTATGTACTTTAGAAAATTTTGAAAGCCTTAAGTTTTAAAGTACTCAAAGGTCTTTGAAGGCTTTAACTTAAGTACTTAGTAAGATTTGAAAATTTTAACTTAAATACTTGTTAAGATTTGAATTCTTTGAAAAACTTAAGTACTTAGTAAATTTTTGAGAAGCTTAAGTACTAAAAATTTTAAAGCTTAAGTACTTACAGAATTTTTGAAAAGCTTAAGTACTTTTTGAATGATGGATATATTTTGAAAATTTTGAGAAACAGAAAAATAAAGATTAAAAATTTTAAATTCTCTCCTTTCTTATCTCTCCCCCTTTGCCATATATCAAAAACAGATAAGTATAGCAGAAATTAAATTGCATAAAGGAAATAATTTTCATAAAGGAAAATATTTGCATGATTTTGCTGTACTGAACTAATTCATTAGAAGACTTAGACCAAATCAGTTTATTTTCTCTTGTAGGGACCTATCTAACCCAAACAACTACTCACTAACTGTTATAAGCAGTAGTTTTTGCCAGGGTTAGTCAAGTTAAGTGTTTCTGTTCATGTTAGATTTTCTAAACTTGGCACTTAATTTGATTGTTGTGTAAGTTGTATTTAGTGCCCCAATTACTGCAGATGCACTGACTTAAAGCATCTTGAATTAAGGCAAAGACCTAAGCATCTCAACCCTTTCTAGGTTATCAATCAAAAGTACCCTAAGGTGCTTGTGAGATGCTGGCTTCTAAATCTATAGGTGCATGCAGTTCTAGGGTTAGGGCCTAGGCTAAGTCCATTTGTGAAAAAGCCCTAGTTTTGAAAGGGGATAATTTTGAAAAAAACTAAGTCGGAAAAAGATTTAAAAAACTGATTTTAAAAATAACAGTTTTTCAAGATTCTTTAAAAATTGATTTAAAATTAAATAAAAAGAAGAGTTAATCTATTCTACAGAGCACAATCCTAACTGTCGAATAGAAAAGAAACAAGTACTCATAAGCTAGTCAATATAGCACAGTCAAAGATAGAGTAGTCAACACAGTCATACAGTCAGATATAAGTCAACCCTACTGAGTAGGGGCAGTCAAATAGTTACTGATACAATGCTAAGCAAATCTAAGACAAGGGACTGGGATGATCAGATGGGCCAGGCTGCCATGAATCAAATCATGCCATCATCTCAATGTATCGTGCATCAGCCACTTCTCGATCGGCTCTACGAGCATCCATATGATCGATGTGATAGGCCTCGACCTCCTCTCGGAGACTCTGGACCTGTGTCTCCAAATGTGTCACTCTCTCGTAAAGTGTCGGTGGAGCGGGCTCGTCTATGTGTGCTCGGGCCACTGCCGCTACGTCTCCAACGTCCACGTCTACCTCCTCGTTAGAGTCGATCGGAGCCCCGGCCTGCTGTCGTCTCCAACTCAAAACCCCGGTGGCCGATACTTCTAGACCCGCTAACGAGAAGTTCCTAAATCCTATTTCATCAAAGTCGGTCATAGCAGTGATTTCACCCACGGTTATGTCACGACCGTGATGATGAAGGAGAGAGGTGATGATGTGGCAGTATGGAGTGCGCACTCGTCCCTGGGTCGTAACACTGGACGCATGCAGAATAGTGTGAAACATGTGTAGTCCAATGTCAATGTTAAGGTGATGGACTATGGCATATAAAAGAAAGGCATGAAAGGGTCGCATGGTCCCAAGATCTCTAGTAGAGAGTGGTAAGATACAGCGGACTAAGACTCTGTATAGGGCATAGTCCTGTGCCTGAAGGTGAATGGCTTGGAATTGTCTATTTGCGGGGAGTCTGGCATCCCTATAGAAGTAGGAGTGGATAGTGTCTAAGGTAATGTGAGAGTAGGGAGGATCAAATGGAGGATTCCTAGGTGGATAGCAGCAGAATGTGGACTGGGAAGGTCGTAGTCCAAGGAATCGGTTTAGCAAAGTAGGGGTGATGGACAGAGGTATTCCTTGAACAGTAGTGTAAAACATGAGATTGTCTTGTCGAATGATGTTATTGTAGAATTCTGCACATAATGATTCATTAATGGTATGAGTACAGAAGACAAGATTATCTAATTGATAGAAGTTGATAATATTCATGGCTACAGGGCATGATTGAGTAAAGAAATGTCTATTAAGATAGCTTGTCTTAATATGTTTGAGCAAACTTATTACATAATTCTAGAGTGGGAAATCTAGGGTCGAGACTTGGTTCGGCACCGGGGTTTGGTTGGTTTGCTCGGCGTCTTTTAAGAGAAGGAAATTAAGAGATGCATGAAGGTATTGCATTAAAAAAATTAATTTAAATGCAATAAAAATTATACCGGGCAGCTCGGGGAGGCATGGTTGAGGACGAGAGTTTGCAAGGTCTCTTGATCTTCTTGTAAGGAGGCAAGGGTGGAAGAAGTTGGTTTTTGGTGTGGGAAGAGAAGGAGGTTCGAGTGCCTTTTATAGGCATTTTAATGGGGGCGCCCGGGAGCTCCCGGGCGCCCGGGTCAGTTGTCTCTGCCTCTGGCATAGACTGCAGCTGTATGGGCGCGCCCAGAGTGCTCCGGGCGCCCGGGTCAGGGCTTGTCTGCAGCTTTTGCTGCATTGACTATGATGGGGGCGCCCGCGTGGTTCCGGGCGCCCTGGTCAAAGGTCAGATTCAGCTTTATTGCCTCGAGAGAGGGAAAAGGTATGGTGGGGGCGCCCGCGTGGTTCCGGGCGCCCAGGACTTTATAGGAAAAGACAAGTTTTATGTCTTGTCATCGTTTGACCATGGTTTAATCGGTTTGACCAGGGTTTAAATTGCTTTGATTGCTTTGACTTGTGGTTTGACTATTTTGACCATGGTTTGATCGTGTTGACCATGGTTTGACCATGTCCTTAACTATAGGATTAACTCATAATATAGGCATTTAAAGAATTTCCAATTGAATCTTAATCTTACTGTCTCACCCAATCTAGGGTTTTCAATCACGTTAGCCTTATAGGTTTTGTGAGACAGATTTTGATAAGTAAAATTATTTTTGAGAAATTATTATTTATTTTGAAAACCTTAATTAATTTTTTGAAACCATTTCAATTTATTTTGAAAGAAGATGTTTGAATCTATACTTAACTGAAAATTATGTTAGATTTGAATTTTACAAAAAGTAATTTGAATTTGAAATTCAATAATTGGCTTCCAGGTCTTGGCGAGGCACTAGGCCTTCTTTGGCTGTAGCCTTATTGGATCATCAACCCTTTCCTTGATAAAGCCGTTTAATGAAATTTCATTTTCAAAATTAATTTTTGAAAAAGTTCTGGTCTAACTAGTTTGGATTTTGGATCGGTAGCTTCAGCTAGTTTCACCAGTCTAAAGAGACCAAGTAAACTTGATCTTATTAGAATTGGTTTCCCTAACGTACTATCATCTCACCTCCACCCAATACTATGTTGTCAAGTTTCAGTTAAGTTTCTTCAATCCTTAAACTAACCTAAGTCTAAGCATAATAAATTGCAGAAATTAAATAAACAAGCAAACATGCAATAACACAAAATAAAGAAAGTTGGATTTTATCTAACAATGAATATAGTTTTCAGTTTGGCTCCCCCTGGACTAAAGTCACGGGTTTGATTAGGCAAGATGTGAATCTTGTCCTTGGGGATCCAATACTGATTTGATCCAGTTGGTTTGTTCAGGTACAGTTTAGGTACCCATGCCTGAACATTACCTCTGGACTGATTCAGTACAGTAAAATAAGATTTTTATCGGGATTTGGTTCTATAGCCAAGTCCGGATCGATTTAGAACGGACTTCTATTTTCCAATAATCATGTCAAGACCCTTGGAACCAGAAGTGAATCGTTCTAAGGCAGCTCTAAGATCCTTAACCTGAGTTTTCAGGGAGGAGTTCTCTTTCTCAAGTTTTTCAACTTGAATAGGAGTTCCTTCTTGAACTTTTTCGGTTAAGGATTTAGAGTCAGCTCCCTCTTTCAGGATTTTTACTTCCTGTCGTAGGGACTTGACTCGGAGTTTGGCTTTCGCCAAATCTCGAGAAAGATAAGAAATGAGTTCGTTTAATTGACGTCTATTGAAACCACTTACCTTGATTTCGCCGTCTTCTGAGAAGGTTAGTCTCCCGTCATCCTGCTCTGACTCTGACTCGGTTCCGACTTCTTCTGAGGTGGTCAGGGCTAGAAGGTTGGACTGGGTGCTTCTTCTTCTTCTTCTGAGGAAGATTCGTCCCAGGTTGCTTGGAGTGCTTTCTTTCTTCTTGTCTTTTTGTTCTCCTTTAGGTTTGGACACTCCGTCTTGTAGTGACCCTTCTTTTTGCACTCGTAGCAAGTCACGTTGGGCTTGTTTTTGTCGCTTGTGGGTTCAGCTGGTTCGTCCTTTCTTCGGTTGGACTTTTTTCTGTTGGTTTGGTTCTTTAACTCTTTATAGTAACTTCGGGCCAATCGGACCAGCTTCGGTCGATCTCCTTCTTCGTCTTTTGAGTCTGAATCTGAGTTAGACTTGGGTTCAGGTTGAGGTTTCTTCTTTGTTGATCTTCTAGTTTTTCCTGCAACAAAGGCAATACCATTCTCGGCCATATTGCAGTTAGTCTGTTCATGAACTTCTAACTCAGAAAACAATTCATCTAATTTAATTTTAGAGAGATCCCTTGAAACCTTGTATGCATCTACCATAGATGCCCACAAGGTATTTCTAGGGAAAGCATTTAAGGCATACCTTATTAGGTCACGGTTTTCGACCTTGTGACATATAGTGTGAAGACCGTTCATCAATTCTTGGATTCGTGCGTGGAGTTGGGCTGCTATTTCATTGTCGGCCATCTTGATGGTGTACAGTTTGTTTAGGAGCAGATCTCTTTTACTGATCCGAGTGTCTGATGTTCCTTCGTGCAGCTCGATCAGTTTTGCCCACAGCTCCTTGGCACTGTTGAAGGGGCCCACCCGGTTCAGTTCCTCTTTTGTCAAGCCACATTGAAGAGTCTGAGTCGCATTTGCATCTGCTTCGATTCTTCGTTTCAGAGCGGTGTCCCACTCTGTGTAGCTTTGGGGTAGTTCTTCAACATTTGTGGGAATCTCCAGTCCAGACTGGATGATGATCTACATGTCCACCTGAGTTTTCAGGTGGACCTCCATTCGACTTTTCCAGTAAGAAAAGTCTTCTCCACTGAAAAGTGGAGGTCTGGCGGTGCTGAATCCTTCTTGCATGACCATTTAATCTGAAAAGA
>JAGFNQ010004447.1:52735-97010 GCA_024364735.1 Boesenbergia rotunda
GGCTTAGGAAAAATGAAGAGTCACCAACCATGACTCTTCACTTACCCTCCTTAATGTGCTATAAAGAGGGGGAATGGGAGTTTCTTTCTTCCTTCCATCAATTCCATTTCTCTTCCTCCTCCTCCCTCATTCTAGCCGGACACTCCAAGAGGGGATCTCCCTTGGAAAAGGTTCACCCAAGGCTCCATCTCCAAGATCTAAGGCTTTCACAAGGGTACAAGGGCTAGGGGTGGTCAAGAGGCAACAAGATTTTCTATCCTTCTCTCAAATCTAAGGTCTATAATCAAGATTAACCAATGTAAGACTCCCTCACCTGTGGTATAATAGTTCCTTTGAATTTTTAGCATAATATAAAGTTTGGTTTTAGGTTTTGATGTTGAGAAAACCATGTTTTGGACCCCTATGGTATTCGGCCACCATGAGTTTTGGGTCCATGATGATGCTAAAAATCTTAATCATGCTTTCTAATGTGTTCTTATGATGTTTAGAGAATAAATATAATTTTTGAGAATTTTTGGAGTACCCTAAGGCTTCTTAGGGTTTGGGACCATCACAAGGGTTTCCATGGCTAGGGTTGGATTTAACTCATCACTCATGTATCTTGTGTACCCTTATGATACAAGGGGAGGTTGAAAGGATTTATGTAAATTTTCACGAGGTCTTATGACCCTAAGGGTTTCGGCCAAGAAGGAATTTAGGGCAATGGGTTAAGGTGTTCTTCATGTATGGGTTCCGGAAGCCCCTATGGTAGAGTATGGTTGGTGTTTAATGTTTGATTGGGGATTTTATGGAATTTTTCCATGCACCCATGGCCTTGTAGGGTTTCGGCTAGCCCTAGGAAGGAGGGTAAAGGTTAGGGATAACCCTAATCATGAGCCCTAATGGCTCTTATAAGTGATGTATGGTTGTTACTTTACCTTATGCTATCTTACCTATTAATTGAATGATGGAACCTTTCCCTATAGGTTTCGGCCAAACAAAGAAATGTAGAGTTTGGATGGAGTTAGGGTTTGAAGAATGATGGTTTATGGTTTATTATGAAGTATATATAAAGGTTCAAGCATGTGGTAGAAATTAAGTTACCTATAACCCTAACCTTAAGCACCATGTTTATGTTTGTATGTTTATAATTGGATGCCATGCTTAATAGGGTTTATTTATGAATGTCTTATGTCCTATGCTATGTACTTGAATGGTAGGTAGTATGATTATGGAAGTCCTACCCATGCATGCTTGAGATAGATATCATGCTTATATATGAAATGCAATGTTTACCTTATGTATCATGATCATGCAAGTTCTATGGATTAGGATAAGTGTCTAGGCAAACATGTCATGTTCAATGAATATAATGCAATGTTTACCTTATATGCCATGAACATGCAAGCTCTAGGAATAAGAATGATGTTTATGTAAGTAGGCCATGTTCTATGAATGAAGATGCATGTTAGGTTCTATGAATGAAGATGCATGTTATGTTTATGAATGAAGATGCATATTATGTTATGAATGAAAGTGTATGCTATGTTTTATGAATAAAGATACATGCCATGTTTATGAATAACGACACGGTCGATGGTCGACGGTACGACGTTTTTGAGGACCGGTAAATGGGCCGGTAAATGGGCCGATAGACGGGCCGGGTCGTTACGCATGCCATGTCCTATGAATGAAAATGCATGCCATGTTTTTATGAATGAAAATGCATGCCATGTTTTATGAATGAAGATGTATGCCATGTCTTATGAATGATGAAGCATATAAAGTATTTTACCTTATGAATGAGCTTGTACCGGACCGAAGTATGGGTCCATGGGATGGACACCTTAAGAATGCCCCGGTTCTGGACTACCGACTATGCTGTCCACGGTTCTGGCACTACCGAAGCTGTGCAACAGGGATGGGCACCTTAAGAACGCACCGGTTCTGGGACTACCAACTATGCTATCCTTACCCTAGTAGGTCGGGGCTCGCGACCTCGTATTTACTTAGGGATGCGTGCTTATGATGTATGTATGTGGTACAAGCCGGGGACCCCAACAATGTGATGATTATGTTTAAGTATTTAAAAGTATGATTTTAAAAGTTAAGCATCCTTATGTATATGCATTAGACTCATGCATCCATTCATATTATGCATTATGCAATGATAGTCATGTCTTATACTTATGTTTCATGTCAAGAAATATGCATGATAGTAAACGATTTATGCTTATGGTTATGTTAAGAAGATGCCCCATGATATGATGGAAAGTATGCCTATGTTTATGCCATACAGGTTAGTTCATGCTTTATGTTTATGTTTATGCCATGTATCATGCATGTTAAGAATGTTTCTTTATGTTTATATTTATGTCATGTATCATGCATGTTAAGAATGTTTCTTTATGTTTATGTTTATGCCATGTATCATGCATGTTAAGAATGTTTCTTTATGTTTATGTTTATGTCATGTATCATGCATGTTAAGAATGTTTCTTTATGTTAGGGTTTATGCCATGTACCATGCATGTTAAGAATGTTCCCTTATGTTTATGTTTATGTCATGTATTAGGCCATGTTAAGTTGAATTATGTTTAGGTCTATGTTATGTATTATGCTATGCTAAGTTAAATTATGTTCAGGATATGTCATGTATTATTATGCTATGCTAAGTTGAATTATGTTCAGGATATGTCATGTATCATGCCATGTAAGTTTATTCATAGTTATGTTCAAGCATAAAGTTATGTTTATGTTTCATGTGCTTATGATTAAGTGATGAATGGTTTTAGTGAGTAGGAAAGAGTCTTACTAAGCCTGTGTGCTTATACTCTTATTTCCTTATACCGCAGATCACGCAAAGGGACTGTAAGGAAGCAGCAGGAGGGCAAGAATGCATGTGTGTGGTAGTAACTTGGCCAAGAAAATAATATGTTTACTCGTTTTATGCTAGAACTTTACCTTTACTACTTATGTGCTTGAATGGTGACTTATGGAACTCTATGACATGATGCTAAGTATGATATGATGCTAAGTATGAAGTTAATATGCCAAGTTCCCATGTCATTATGTTAGGAATGGTAGTAGGCCATGTATGTGTAAGTTTAAAGTTATTCCGCTGTCTTATGATGTTCACCTACCCTACTCATGTTAACGTAATGCCACTTTAGGAAAAAAAAAGCGGGTGTTACACCGGGAGCACGGGGGCCCCCGGGAGTTGAACTGTCGAAGCTTGCTTTGCTTTTCTTGTGTTTTGTGTTCACCTTGGGGGCGCCCGGGACACTCCGGGCGCCCTGGTCAGCTGTTGCCTCATTCCTTTGAGGCTCTCTGAGCTGCAGACACACGTTCCTTCGGTCATGCATCCAGGGTTAGTCCAAAACACTATAAAACAATAAAATATTAGTTTATACAGTCTTAGCTGTCTTGGTTCTGACTTTGGGTCTCCAAAATGGAACCCTAGGTCGAACCGACGCCTACTGTTCCCTCGACGGGGAGCGCGCCCTCACCTACTCCTCTCGGGAGAATGTACCTGATGCCAACCGCTCCTTTGGTTGGACTTTTGCCTGGCGGTCCTTTGCCAGGTCTTGGATTCCGAGCAGTCCTTCGCCCGGTGCCTAGCATTCCTTCGCTAGGGCTTCAGTCCCAAGTTGTCCTTCGCCTGGCGCCTAGCAGTCCTTCGCTAGGGTTTTTCACTCTGGCATTCCTTCGCCAGTGCCTAGCAGTCCGTCGCTAGGGCTTTTTGCCCTGGCATTCCTTCGCCAGTGCCTAGCAGTCCTTCGCTAGGGCTTTTGTCCTGGCATTCCTTCGCCAGTGCCTAGCATTCCTTCGTTAGGGCTTTTGTCCTGCATTCTAGAGTGACATGTTAGATAACAACTAAGACTTAACTTTTGAACTCCGTTGCCATTATCAAAACACAGGTTTGACTTTGGTGCTTTCTGCACCAACAATTATTTCTCCCGAAGGTAGGGTCGTTAAGAACTTACAATCTAACACTTGTGGTGGCCTTCCTATTTTCTTAATATATACCACAGAAACGAATGAATGCGTTGCCCCAGTATCAAATAATGCGGTAGCGTACTGACTGGAAATAAGTATCTGACCTGTGACAACCGTAAAAGCTTCCGCAGCATCCTCCTTGGTAACAGAGAAATCCCTGGCATTTGTAACTATTGGGGAGGCCTCTAACATTGGGGTACCATCCAGCTCGGCTTGCATATAGTGTAATTTCGCTGGTGCACCCTGGTACTGTACCAGTTGTTGGGGAGAGGGCTGGTTCTTGGTAGGGCAGTAAGCCGCCATATGCCCTTCCACACCACAGATGAAACACCGGTTCGTACCCTTGTGACATTCCCCTGAGTGGTTTTTCCCGCATGTCGCGCATGGGGAAGGCTTGGTCTGTTTATTTGCTGGGCCCCCTTGAGAGATGTTCCATGGCTTTCGTTTACCACCTTGATCTCCCTTCCAATTAGCGTGGGTGCTCTGGGATTTTTGACCTCCTAAGTGATTATTAACGAAAAGAACATTAAGGATAATGAGAGAAAGAATCGAGAATTCCAGAGTGAACTTGATTCTTACTTTCATTCATCGCCTTCCTTTGCTGATTGATATTGTTCAAATAGTGCTCAGTGAGTAGGGCACTACTAAACAGTTCCTCGGCGGTCTGGGGTCTGTTAACTCCGCCAGCCACGTTCAGAGCTATTTTGGGCCTCAACATCTTCAGCATAAGTCGGACCCTCTCTTTCTCAGTGCGGACCAGCTCAGGGCACAGGCGAGCCAGTCGATTAAATTTCTTCACGGCTTCATTGACTGAGAGATTGCCCTGCCAGAATTCCGTGAACTCGTCATAGTGTTTGTTTGTGACCCGCATGTTGAAGAATTTCTCAAAGAACTCTGATTCGAAATCGGACCATGCCATCTGGTTCACCTGTCTTTTGGCCTTGACCCTTTCCCACCACATTCTGGCATCCCCAGAAAGGCAGAATGATGCACACTTGATCTTCTCATGCTCAGGCCAGTCCAGCAGCTCCAGTGTACTTTCCACCGTCTTAAACCACGGCTGGGCGTCCCATGGTTCACCAGCACCCGAGAAATTTTTCGGTTTCAGCCTCAACCACTGGATCAGATAAGCCTCTTGTCGTGCCACAGTGGTCAAGCCTGTCGGAGGAGTTTGCGTAACCGTAGGCGCCACGAGTATAGCAGTCTGATTCGCTGGTGGAGTAGTAGAATTTTCTTGTTGGTTCATTAGGGTATTAATGGTTTGCTGCTGCTCGGTGACTTGACGCTGAAGTTGGGTCACTAATTGCACCAGATCAGGCGAGGAAGTAGTCTCATTAAGTCGGTTACTCTGTCTTCTAATCATGCTTTCCTTCATAAAGGACAAGTATGGTTAATATGTGTTATTGTTATCCCTACCCCCTATTGAATCCTAAATTATTTGATTTTCATAAAAAAAATATCATCCATATACACATATCTTATAGGTACTTTCCATTATCTATCATAGGGTATCATTCATACTTATATATGCTAGAATTCATACAAGAAAACATAAAGTACGCATTGAGGTACTTACTTGGAAGCTGCAGGAAGGAGGCTTGATGTGTGTGTAGTGAGATGACAACTGCTCTGATACTAACCTGTAACGCCCGCCTTTTACCCACACCTTATGGTGTGGCGAGAAGGCGGCGTTACGCTAACCATACATGTACATATAAAACATCTTAATGCAGCGGAATCAAATTTTTTTCTTCTACACATGCTTTTAACCATGCCACCAGTACATAAACATATACACATGCCTAAGTTATCATTCATGGACATGGTGACATTATACTTAACATATTACCAGCACACATAGCATCATGATATCAACTTTTCGTAACTTATCCATAAGCATTCTAGGTAGCAAGTAGCTTATTCATAAACTTCATGAGTAGTAAGTTGTTTCCTAGGCATAACTATCATAAGTTGAGCATAAACCAAAATAAGCATTTTCAGAGCACAAAACATGCGATAAGTGAAATGAGAGGGATCCTTGGCCATGTCACTATCACACACATGTTCTCGCCTCTCCTGCTGCTTCCCTTAGTAATCTTTTGCTTGATCTGCGGTACAAGAAACATAAGACTATAAGCACATAGGCTTAGTAAGACCCTTTCCTACTCACAAAAATCCATACTTCACATAAACATAAACGTAATGCTTCAATCCTACATATCATAGCATACTTCTTATCATAGACATAAATACAATCATAGCATCATTCTTAGCATGAACATAAATAAAATCATGGCATCAATCATGACATCATAATTTAGCATGAACATAAATACAATCATGGCAGCATAATTTCTAGCATGAACATAAATACAATCATAGCATCATAATTTAGCATGAACATAAATACAATCATGGCATCATAATTTAGCATGAACATAAATATAATCATGGCATCATAATTTAGCATGAACATAAATACAATCACGGCATCATAATTTAGCATGGGCATAGACATAATCATTTGCATAAACATACCTTGCCTTAACATACTTTGCATAAACATATTTCGCATAAACATGCCTTGCATAACCCTACTTTGCATAAACATACTTATCATAAACATAATGCATAACATGGATGGATGCATGCGGCAAATGCATATATCATAAGGATGCTTAGTTTAAAATCATACTTTTAAATACTTAAACATAATCATAACATCATAGGGGTCCCCGGCTTGTACCACATTCATACATCATATGCGCGCATCCCTAAGTAAATACGAGGTAGCTAGTCTCGACCTACTAGGGCAAGGACAGCTTCATCGGTAGTCCCCGAACCATGGACAGCTTCATCGGTAGTCCAGAACCGTGGACAGCTTCATCGGTAGTCCAGAACCGTGGACAGCTTCATCGGTAGTCCAGAACCGTGGACCTTACTTAGGTCCGGTACAAGCCCATTCATAAAATAAAATACTTTCACATGCTTCTTCATTCATAAAAACATACATAGCATATTCATTCATTCTTAATGCTTATCATCATCATTATGCCTTGAAGGCATGGACCCTTATCTTCATTCATCATTTTCATTTCATATCATCATTATGCCTCGAAGGCATGAACTTTAACTTCATTCATCATTTTCATTCATGAACATGACATGCATACATATCATTCGTAAAGCATGGCATACATACATATCATTCATAAAGCATAACATACATACTTAATTAGCATCTTAATCCATAAATCATGCATGGTCATGGTACATAGGAAAACATGTCTAAATCTTTTCATACATGATACATTTCCCTAAGTTCATGGCATATGATTTAAAACATTCATGAATAAAAACCTAACATATAACTTAAACATACGAAGTCATGATACCTAGCATATGAAGTTAGGTTTTGGTAACATAAAGATCCTCACATCTTGCTTAACCATATACTTACATCTTAATAACCTATACTCAAGCATCCTTGAGACCTTAACCCAAACCAAACCCTAAATTAGGGTCTTGGCCGAAACCCTAAGGGACAATAAGTCCGTGAGAAATTCATATAGGTCATGATTAACATTCCATACCATACATACTATGCCATAGAAGACCATTTGATCCCTTATTTGAATTTAACTCCAAGTCCTAGCCCTAATTCATGTGTTGGCCGAAACTCTAAAGAGGACCACAAGCCCATGAAAATTCATAAAATGCTCAATTCACATCTATTACCTTACATATCATACCATGGGAGCCATTTGAACCCTTGCTTGGAGTTAAACCTAACTTCTTGCCCTAAAACCCCTCTTGGCCGAAAGTTACAAGAGCCCTAAACCATGTAAAACTTTCTCATAAACCCCTATTAACACCTTTTACAACATGAGAAAACATAAGAATCATCATTTGAGAGTTAGATCCAAACCCAACCATAGAAACCTACGGTGGCCGAAAGTTACAAGAGCCCTAACTTTGGTTTTCTCCACATATAGTCCAAATACATCATTGCATCATAAAAATAACTCGGAAACTATCATACCACAGGTGAGGGAGTCTTACCTTCCTTGGTCTTGCTTATAAACCTTGAATAGAAAATAACAAGAAAACCTCCTTGTCTCTAAACTTCTCCTTAGCCTTTGTATCTTTGTAGAGGGCCTTAGATCTTCAAGATGGAGGCTTATGTGAACTTTTTCCAAGGGAAGATCCCCCTTGGGGGTTTCGGCTAGAATTAGGAGAGAGGAGGGAGATGGGTGGACTTGGTGGAAGAAGGAAAGTAACTCCCATGCCCCCTCTTTATACCACATTAAGGAGGGCAAGTGAAGAGTCATGGTGGATGACTCTTCATTTTCCCTAAGCCTTAACCAAAATCCACTTCATTCTTTACTAGCACTCCCTTGCTAGGTGAATTGGTTAGTACATGCATGGTGGTACCATAGGTCCAAGGTTCAATCCTTGGTGCATGCACTTGATTTTTCTATTTTATTTTATTTTTTTTATTATTTTCAAAAATTCCCCAAAAATTCACCCATGATCATGATAATATTCCTAATTAAAATCCATTTATATTTACATTAAATTTCACCTAAATCCACTAATAACTATGGTACTAGAAAAGCCCATATAAGGCACATTAATACTTAGCTTCTCAATTTAAATGGGAAAATCATGTATAATTAGGCTAAAATTTGTACTAGTCTCTCTAGATTCCTTAACCACTATCTAGACATGATCAATATTTTAAAGAAAATATTGAGAAGATTTTCCGGGTCGTTACAGGTTCAACCTAGGGTTCCATTTGGGACACCCAAAGTCAGAACCAAGACAGCTACGGTTGTAAATAATGACTAACATGCTTGCTTGGTTGTTTTGGAACTAACCATGGTTGCAGGGAATGAAGGATTGTGTTTCTGCAGCTCAGACGCCCTAAAGGAGTGGGGTGGTTCACTGGGATAGGCGCCCAGGAGGTCCCGGCGCCCATGGTCAAGGCCAAAAACCAAGACTGCTTCGAATCCACACTGGGCTAAGCGCCCTAGAGGTCCCGGGCGCCCAAGGTCAAAGTCAAAGCGGCCATCGAAGCAAATCTGCCACGAAGCCAATGGACCAGGTCAACCCAGGCCCCCAGGAGGTCCCTGTAGGATCGATGTCGGTACACTAGAAGGGGTGAATAGCGATTCTTTGATTCTTCTTGTACCTATGTTGTTAGTTGCACAGTGGAAACAATAATAAAGAGAACAAACAATGCTAACAAGAACGATTTAATTGGTATCCACCCCGGACGGGTGACTAATCCAAGAATCCGTCGGTGGATCACTCCCCGGATAACCTTCGGTTAGCCCTTGTCCCTCCTTGTGGGTGGAGAAACCTCACCACAAATACTTTGATAATATCTAGGCACAAAAGACTACTAACTCACTTTACCCATGCGAGTTTCGTCAAGAAACAAGGTAGAAAACGAGCCCCCTTTAAATAGGGCTCCAATCTGAAACAGCCGCTACTAGTCGACTGCCCAAATGGCAGTCACCTGGTCATTCTCAGATTCGACCATTACAATACAACATTCAAATCTAACAGCCTATTCCAGCCTATAGCAGTCGACTGCCCATGGGCCAGTCGACTGGTACACACCTAATGTTAGTGATATGAGAGAAGTGTCCTAAGGCAATCGCCTTATGATTGTAAACATTTATTTTAATAAATGATAAATTCACTATTTGAGTATACATGTTTGTGTATTTGATTGGGATCTTAAACTCATCTACTGAATGTTCGCAATACAACTCACAGCATAAGAGAATTTGTGATGGGATTACAACTTGTGATTATCTCTAAATGTGCAAATGTGAAGTATTGAAAATATCCCTAGTCGATGAATTGATAAAAACGGACACGATCAATTCTGTTGAGACTAGCATGGGTTATTCTCTAATCAGCTGATTCTCACTGGCTGGTGACATTGGGATGTCCGGAGATAAACATGGATGCTAGTTAAGGGAACTAGTTCATTGGAGTGACTAGCTGTAAAACTTCATATGGTTATCTATATAGATATGTCAATGAAGTTCTTACTGCAGCTTAAGTGCGATGTTCCTTTGACTTGCGGTGTTCAAGTCATCTTGGTCATGGAGACTTATACTTTAACATCTTAAGCAAGCATCTCCAAGGAGATGTGGACCCAGGATGATTGGGTATGAGCCGAAGTGCCCGAAGATGTTTGAACAGCCTACAAAGGATTCACCACTCCTTGCGAGGAGATGTATACCCAGGCCTATCGTCGGATTGTTACTCAAAACCTCTAGCCAGAGTATATCATGTTCAGAGTGCGAGTCTCTTAAATACATGAGAGTAATTAGAAATCCAAAGGACGAGAAAGACACTACTTGGGCTAGGTGTGACGTAGTCAGCCTAGTGGGGACTGACAGAAATAGACCGTGTCCTGAACCAAGTGGGTATAAGATGGTGAAAGGAATGGGGCACGATTCATTAGAGTTGCTGAAGGGTTTCAGAATAATTTCTTCTGAGGTCAAACCGTTGATCTTTCGATTAATTGGGGATCATGATGTACTACTAGGTGCCACTCATGATCGTTCTATAATTGGTTGATTATAGACGGCCAACATAAATTTAAAGCCTATTTAGTCACACGCACTACGAGTAATCCGAAGGATTTAAAACGAGTTGAAAATTGTATTTTCCGATCAAGAGAAATAAGTCGAATCTGAGTTAATCAGAGGCGCAATGGAAGCTAAAATGGCTAAGTCTTTTGAAGGCTTATTGGGCGAATTAAATGAGTTTAATTCGCAATCGGTTCGGGTTGTTTTCGCCGACCAAAGAGGGTGTCCACCCTCTTGGTTTGGCCGGCCAATAAAAAGGGGTAAACCAATTTAATTGGTTTAATTAATAAAATAAATCTAGTGCGATTTATTTTATAAATTATGGATAAATAAATTTGTATAAATAAATTTATATAAATAAATTTATAGAAATTTATTCTTTTTATGGAAGTTAAAATAATCCAAGAATTGGTTTATTTTAATTTTATAAAATCAATTATGAATTGATTTTTCCATAATAAAAAGGTTTATAAATTTCTTATAAAATTTATTCCATAATTTAAAGGAGAAAGAAGAATTTGTTTTATTATAAAATTGTTATAATAAAACTAGGCATAACGGAATAAGTCATAAGAAATTTTATAAGATAAAATTCTTATAACTAATTCCGTTAATTCGGTTAAGAGGGAGACTTGGCAAGGGAGATGCTACTATATAAAGGAACCAAGGGATGGCTTGAGTTCTCTGATCAATTAATCAAGAGATTAATTATTCTCTCCCTCTCTCTCTCTTATTCTCTTTTCCTCCTCTTCTCCTTCCCATTAGGGCCGGCACCCTCCTTGTGCTTTAGGGCCGGCGCCTCCCTTTCCCACCCTAGGGCCGGCGCACCCTAGGGTTGCCGAGGACCAAGAACACCAAGGAGAAGCCAAGAAAAAGAAGAAGAAGCGAATAGCAACTCCTCTCTTCCGGAATTTCGATTCCGTTTCTTGGTGGTACGTTTCCATTATTTTCTCTTATTCTTTTAGTTGTGCCTTCCGAGAATCTAGTAGTTCTCGTTGGCACAAAACTCGTGACTTTGTGAAGTCATCCCGAAGAGAACTCGGCGTGGACGCGAATAGAGGCGGAGCTTCCAAGGGACGCTACGGTTGGATCTCGTCCCTTACTTCGAGTTACGAGAGGTATAAAGTAAATTAGTTTACTTTTCCGCAATGTTTTAATTTATGATTATGTCAACACATCATAAGGTTGCATGCTAGATACGTGGTTAAAATAATTTAGGAAATTATTTTATGCTAATTCTTCCGCTGCACGTAAAAATTTTAAATTTTACGAACCCGTATCCTTGTCGACATGCACCCGGTCCCAACAGTGGTATCAGAGCCGGTTAGTGTTCGACATAATCATAAAATTGTTTTGCGGAAAACTTTGTCATGATCTCAATTTCGGAAAAAATTTTCAATCATGGAAACTTTCCTATTATAATAAATTTTAGATTTAGGAATTTCGAAGTTTGGAAATCCTCATGAAATTTCGCAAACGTTTGAAATGTCCTAATTTCTAAAATTTTATGATAATTGTGAAAACTTCCCATCTTTGGAAACTTTCCAATTTTGGAAATTTTCTATTTTAGAAATTTTCTAATTTTGGAAATATGTAAGTTTTCTTTGTACCAGAAACTTACAATTATTCTGAAAACCTATTATTAAAACTCGCAATTTTGGGCACTTTCTTTCAAGAAAGTCTAGACAAATTTATGGACAATTAATTGACAATTAAATTTGAATTGTGTTTTAAAATTGGCAATAAAATTCTTTATTTTGGATTAAGCCTCTGGGAGCCGTCCAATTTAAAGTTGTTGTAATTTCCCAATTTTAAATGAAATTGTCATGTTTAATTTGGTTGCGCTTACGAAGCGGACCAAATTTGATTTATGACAAATTACTTTTCTTTGGGTATCTGAACCTCGGGGAGCCACCCTTAGAAAATGATTTGTTGTAATTAATTAAATCCATAAATAAAATATGATTTAAGAGGTGATGCTCTTACATATTGTTGTCTCCAAAATTAATTAGGAAAATGGTTTCCTATAGAGTTTTCTTAAATGAGATTTTCAAGAAAATAATATGTGGTTGAATTAAGGGAATTGTCTCTTAATTTAATAAGATTTGATTTAGAAAAATCAAAGTCTTAAACATATTATTTCCGAAATTGATTATGACAATTTAGGAAATTGTTTCCCAAAACAATTCCTTTAATATAGTATGAAATTAGAATTAGGAAATCTGGTTCCTAATTCAATTAATGAGACTTGATAACTTAAGTCACATACATACTTTATTAAGGAAATCGTTAGTCATGACAAATGTCATGAATGTGCTTAGAAAAGATGAGACCCAAAACCCCTTACAAAATATTAAGGCCAACACCTTCCATTAATATGGTTAGAATCGGAGTTTTGTTTCTCGTTTAGGTTGATGGACACATCCATGCCCGACTTGAACCTCAACATGTTCAAACCATGGAGTTAGTTTATGAATAATGTAGTTGGAGTCAGAGGTCAATCCTTAGTTTTGGTTGTTGGACACATCCAAGCCTGACTAAACGGTTGAATGAGCTCCAACCATATTAAAACTATTTCTTGATTAATGGGTCAGCCTTAAGCTTAGAGCATCGATTTGTTGTGCCACAGCCAAGGTCGATGCAAAGAGAGGTGCAATTGGGTGTTATGTATATGATGCATACTTGTTAATGAGTTAACAACCCAATGGTTTATGCAAACATTCAATTAGTTGATAGCATAATGTGATAGTTACATAATGTGATATGTGATCAGTATAATTACCTACCTTCATAGCTAAGAATAACTTGATGTCCACAGCCATGGTGGTTCTTATCTGTGATTGGATATCAACCTATTTGGAGATGTTCCTACGATCTCCCGAATTGATAAAAAGGGTTATTCAATTTGAAAACTAAATAGGATTTTATTAATGTATGTTGATACATTCTTTAATCAATCTTCTCACATAAGCTCAATTTGTATTTCTAGGTTAATCACTCGATCATGTCTTTTCTAAACTTGCGTTCCATTTTGGACACCAATAAACTGACTGGGCCAAACTTCATGGACTGGCTTCGAAACCTGAGGATAGTCCTCAAGGCAGAGAAGCTTGCTTATGTCCTTGAAAATCAACTTCCCGACCGTCCTCCAGAAAACACAACTCCAGACCAATTGTTGGCCTATCAGAAACATGTGACCGATTCTGAAATGGCGGGTTGCATCATGCTAGCATCTATGGTGTTGGTGCAATTTGCACTAATAGTTAAACCTGAGTTTTGATGAATGACAAATAGGTTAAAGTTAGACTTGCTTTTGGTTTTGACCTCTTTACTAAGTGTGCAGGGTTGAAAGACTTAGGACCTGACACCAGGCTGAAGTTCAGGGTGGTTGAGTCCTGGCGGGAAGTCCAGGGTGGTTGAGTCCTGGCGAGAAGTCCAGTTGGGTTCACGGGGCCTGACAACTGGCTGAAGCCCAAGTTGGTTGAAACATGACAAAAAGACCAGGGTGGTTGAGCCCTGGCAGGAAGACCTGGTGGGTTGAAGTTGAGTAGAGCTGCACGAGGTAAGTGAGGTAAGTCACTGGAGGAGCGAACCAGTGAGGACGGGTCCTATTTTAGGACTGTAGGCGCGGTCCAACTTAGGCCCATTTTGGTGACCTCGGTTGAGTCCTGGTTAGATCCTTATCCAGGTTTGGACGGGGTCTAATTAACTCTAAATGCATTAACTCTATTTTACAGAATTTATTTAATTAGATTCTAAATGCATTAACTCTATTTTACAGAATTTATTTAATTAGATTCTAAATGCATTAACTCTATTTTACAGAATTTATTTAATTAGATTTTGTAGTTGAATTTTATAAAATTATTCCTTATCTAAAGCCTTGGTGGAGGATAAATTATCATTTAAATTATTCGTATTTCCTTCTTTTTAGAGAATAAAATTATTCCTACTAATGCTTAAAATTCTCACGTAAAGCTTAGCTGGAAGGATAAAATCTCCTTTTAAATTATTAATAAAATTGTAAGAGGATAAAACCTCTCGGTTAACTTTTCAATATTCTGTATTTATATTTTATTTAAATTATTTTCTTAATTTAAGCAAAGGATAGAAACATTATCTTTTTTTTAATTATTTTATCTTGTTGATGGATAAAATTTGAGCTGAGAAGATCATGCATCGAGGCACTATAAATAGAAGCAAGCAAGCCCTCTAACAGATAAGAAAATTTGATTCTGGTTCAAGCTTTGGCGCTCTCTTGCTTCCACGCTCCTCTGCTGCGGTTTGTGCTTTGACTCGACGCTGTCCGACCGCTGCTGGAAGATCGCTCCCAACACCTAAGCTGCTTCAGATAAATCTAAGTGTTGGGTAACGAATTTTTTTCTACACTTAAATTATTTAAGGGGGAAGTGTAGGGCTGTTACACTTTCGCCCAATCTTGTATTCGAATCACTCTATCGGTAGTTTGTCGATAGAGATTTTTAGTGGATTGCCCACAGGAAAGGTTCAAGGAACCTGGGCCTTCGAGTAGGAGTCGGCGAAGGCTCCGAATGAAGTAAAACTCCTCGTGTAATTTTTTTATTTTTCGCTTTCGCATTTCGTTTTAATTTTTCCGCTGCGCACGTTATAAAAAGCATCATACAATTCTCTATCGACTCTAATTTTATAACGAAGATTTTAAAAGTCACATGATTCACCCCCCCCTCTCACGTGCATCGGTCCTACAAGTGGTATCAGAGCCAAGTTCGCTCTGTATCGGTGCAACCACCATAAGAGCCGGGAGAAATCCAATTCTTTTTCGTTTGTTTTTGTGTTTTCGCTTCACGATCTAAATTAGGTATTGTTGCCTAAATTTAGATATTTTCTATCGATTTTACTCGAATTTGGGCAACACCATTTCGAGTCGTTTTTTGTTCCTTTCTTCTCCTTTTCCTACCACACTACTAATCCAAGACCTAGTCTTGGAACAAGTGTTTTTGTTGTTGTCTATTTCAGATGACTCAAGGTGAAGGATATAGTACTGCCCGTCCTCCGCTCTTCAATGGGGAAGACTTCCCTTACTGGAAACGAAGAATGGAGGTGTACCTAAAGACTGATATGGATCAATGGTTCGCGGTGCAATCTGGCTACGAACCACCAATGGACGAGGGAAACAATGCACTACTGAAGCATGACAGATGGAACCTAGAAATGAAGAAAAGGGCTCAGATTGAGTTCAAAGCACAGAACACACTCCAATGCGGACTAACCAAAGAGGAATTGAACCGTATCAGCCCAACTGAATCTGCCAAAGAACTTTGGGACAAACTGATTGAACTGTATGAAGGCACCTCAGATGCGAAGGTAACAAAAAGAGATTTGTTATTGAATAAATTATTTAACATAAAAATGCAGGAAGGTGAGTCTGCAAGCCAACTCCACGCCCGGATCAAGGACATACTAAATGGACTCCACCTCATTGGGCACAAACAAGAAAATAGAGATATTATAAGGTATGCACTAAATGCCTTTCCTAGAAACTCTTTATGGGCATCCATCATAGATGCTTATAAAATTTCTAGGAATCTTTCCAAAATAAATTTAGATGAACTATTCTGTGAATTAGAACTGCACGAACAAACTAACGCCAAGGCCAAGAAAGGAATTGCTTTGTTTACAGGTTCTTCAAAAGAAGTCAAGTCGAAGAAGAAAATTCAAGAATCAGAAGAAGAGTCAGACTCAGACTCAGATGACGAGGAACAAATGGTTAACTTAGTAAGAAAAGTTTTCGCCAAAAAGAAAAGCAAATTCTCGAAAAGAGATTTCCAAAAGATAATGAAGCCAACCAGTTATGGAGACAAAAGCAAAATAACCTGCTTCGGTTGCAACAGAAAAGGACACTTCAAACATGAATGTCCCTACAAAACGGAGGACCAATCAAAGAAAAGCAAGAAGAAGAAGGCTCTTCAAGCCACCTGGGACGAGAGTTCGGATGACTCTGACTATGAACCACCAAAGAAGACAAGCTACCTCGCGCTAATGGCAACTGGACCCGGGTCAGACTCGGAGCACGACGAAGATTCCGAATACGAGCCGAGTCAAGAGATCGGACTCTTTTCGGACGACTCGACTAAGGTATATTTAGATTCAGTTAATGAAAATTTTTTTAAGATTATTTCCATTTTAAATAAAAAATTACTTACATCTGAATCTAGGAATGACCAGCTCCTTAAGGAAAATCAAGACCTTAAGGAGCAATTAATTAATACCAGAACATTAACTGAACAAACTTAAAATCAAAAGACAATTGAGCTTGAAACTGAAAACTCCACTCTAAAGGGCGAAGTCCTAAAACTTAAGGATCTACTAGCTACTTTCACAACCCGATCCAAGAACCTTGACCTCATTCTTGGATCACAAAAGGGCATGTACAATAAATCTGGGATAGGATATAAATCAGGATCAGCCCAAAGATCCTTTATCTCCTTTATCCACCCCCGCAAAAATCAACGAAAAGTGTGGGTTCCGAAAGCTTACCTAACAAAGCAAGTAGATCAGAATCAACTTTATGTCCCAAAAAGGGACATCCACTACATTGACCCTAGACACCCAGTCTACAATTTAGGGGGAAGCTCCAAATTAGTTGGCACCTCAAAGTCACCCTTTACCCGTCTGGGTACCTAGGACTAGTTTCAAAAGTTAGTCTGACACTTGACCTACTCAGTACCAGGGTAGGGCGAGCTGATAGTACGTTAGGGAAGCTGATCTAAGGAGTCAGGTAGGGGAAGACGTCCTCTATTTGGTCTTCTTAGCCCAGTGGAACTAGCCGAAGCTACCTCGCCACATCCTAGACTAGTTAGACTAAAGAGTTTCAATAGGTAGGTTAAAAGTACAACTTCCTTAAGCGGTTTTGCCTAGAAAGTGGTTGTTGATCCAATAAGGCTTCGGCCAAAGAAGACCTTTGTGCCTCGCCACGGCCTGGAAACCAATTATGGAAGTATACTTTTAAACTGCTTCTTGTCAAACCTGAATCTAACAAAAGGTCAGATTAACTTTTATAAATCAAACTCAAACTTATCTCACACAAATCATAGGATCCCTTTGATTGATAAGTTAGATCAAGTGAGATGAATATGGACAACCAAAATCAAATTTTAAAATTCAAATTAACAAAATCAAATTTCAAAATTTAAATTAACAAAATCAAATTTCAAAATTCAAATTAACAAAATCAAATTTCAAAATTCAAATTAACAAAATCAAATTTCAAAATTCAAATTAACAAAATCAAATTTCAAAATTCAAATTAACAAAATCAAATTTCAAAATTCAAATTAACAAAATCAAATTTCAAAATTCAAATTAACAAAATCAAATTTCAAAATTCAAATTAACAAAATCAAATTTCAAAATTCAAATTAACAAAATCAAATTTCAAAATTCAAATTAACAAATTCAAAATTCAAAATTCAAATTAACAAATTCAAAATTCAAAATTCAAATTAATTCAAAATTCAAATTCAAAAATTAATAAAATTCAAATTCAAAATTCAAAATTAATAAAATTCAAATTTAAAAATTCATAAAATTCAAATTCAAAATTCAAATTCAAAAATTCATAAAATTCAAATTCAAAATTTAAATTCAAAAATTAATAAAATTTAAAATTCAAATTCAAGTTTTAAATTCTTTAGGATGTTTAAAATTTTCTTAAATTTTTTTTTAAAAAAAAAATTCAAAAACTTAACCTAAGTTCTAAATCTTTTACTTAACTATAAATAAAAATCTAGGAAAAACAACTTTTGAAATCTATTATGAAAAACAACCTAATATTAAGTATTTTAAAGTACTTGGATGCAAAGTGTGTATATTAAACACTAGAGAACACTTAGGAAAATTTACCTCTAAGGTTGAGGAAGGTATCTTTGTAGGTTATTCCCTTACCAGTAGAGCTTATAGAGTTTATAATAAAACTACCCTAAGAATTGAAGAAACTACAAATGTAAAATTTGATGAAATGTCTAGCCCAAATAACCTTGATCAAACCACCTACCAACCAATTGATTTTGATAGGTCTAGTACTGACCCAAATGAAAGCCAATTTGAGGACTGAGACCATGATCTAACTGAACCTGCACCTGAATCTGAACCTAACCAACCCAGAACTATTCGAGTTAGCTCAGCCCACCCAACTGATCAAATCATAGGCGATCCAGAGCTAAGGGTTCAGACCAGATCAGCCTTTAGGAACCTTAGTCAAATTGCCTTGATTTCAAAAATTAAACCCAAGTCTATAGAAGAGTCCTTACTTGACCCTGATTGGATCATAGCCATGCAGGAAGAGTTAGCCCAATTTGAACGTAGTCAAGTCTGGGACTTAGTACCCTTACCTAAAGGTAAGAAATTTATTGAAACTAAATGGGTCTTTAGGAATAAACTTAACGAACAAGGAGAAACAGTCAGGAATAAGGCTAGGTTAGTAGCCAAGGGGTTTAGCCAAGTAGAAGGACTTGATTATGATGAAACCTATGCCCCTGTAGCTAGACTTGAGTCCATTAGGATGCTTTTAAGTTATGCAGCCCATAAGGGATTCAAGTTGTATCAAATGGATGTTAGGTCAGCCTTCCTAAATGGCCTGATTAAGGAAGAAATCTATGTAGGCCAACCCCCAGGTTTTGAAAGGCTAGAATATCCTGACTATGTCTTTAAACTTAAGAAAGCCTTATATGGACTTAAGCAAGCCCCTAGGGCCTGGTATGAAAGATTGTCTAACTACTTAGTATCTAAAGGCTTTAACCAAGGCAAAATTGACCCAACACTATTTGTTAAAACTCTAAAAGCTGATATTTTTATAGCTCAAGTATATGTAGATGATATAGTATTTGGCTCAACTAACTCAAATTTTTTACAAGATTTTATAACGGTAATGGAAAATGAATTTGAAATGAGTTTAGTAGGTCAATTAACTTTCTTTTTATGGTTACAAATAAAACAGACTAGTGAGGGTACTTTTGTCTATCAACAAAAATACACTAAAGAATTACTTAGAAAATTTAGAATGGATAGTGCTAAAGAAATTAAGACACCTATGGCTACCAATCAAACTATAGATAGTGACACAAATGGCAAACCTGTTGACCATAAGTATTATAGAAGTGCTATAGGTAGCTTACTTTACCTAACTGCAAGTCGACCTGATATTCTCTTTGCAGTTAGTATGTGTGCTAGGTATCAAACATGTGCTAAAGAATCACATCTAACCCTAGTTAAAAGGATATTTAGGTATCTCAAAGGGACAGAAAGTTTAGGAATTTGGTACCCTAGAACAGCCCAGTTTGAACTTATTGGATTTTCTGACTCAGATTATGCTGGCTGTAAATTAGATAGAAAAAGTACCAGTGGTGGATGCCAACTTCTAGGACCCTCACTAGTTAGTTGGTTTAGTAGAAAACAACATTGTGTTGCCCTATCCACCACTGAAGCTGAATACATAGCAATGGGTGAATGTGTAGCCCAATTACTCTGGATGATGCATACCTTAAAAGATTTAAACTTAGATTTTAAGAAAGTCAAAACTTTTATAGATAATCTAAGTTCAATTAATCTAACCAAAAACCCAATTCACCACTCTAGGACCAAACATATAGAAATTAAGCACCATTTTGTTAGAGATCATGTTAATAAAGGGGAAATAGAACTTAATCATGTTGAATCCAAATCTAACCTAGCTGACATATTCACTAAACCACTTCCTGAATCCGAATTTAGCAATTTAAGAAGGTTAATAGGAATGTGTGTTGTAGACTAGGATTGACCTAATCACTTTTACTCAACTCACAAATTCTGTTTGACACATAGCTTGAGTTAGAGTTAATTTTTGTACTTGTATTTTTTGTACTCTCTAAAATGTGTATTTTTTTAAACTTGATTTTCAAAATTGACTTTGATTTTCACACTTAATTTTAAAAAAAAAATTTAACTTTGATTTCAAACTTGACTTTCGAGACTGGTGAACTTAGCCTAAGTTTGACCCCTAGAGATGCATGTTCCTATAGATTTAGAGGCCGCATCTCACAAAGCACATTAGGTATAACATGTTTGTGTATGCTAAAACTTAGAACGGGGTGAGATGCATAGGGTATTGCCTGGACTTCAGAATGCTTAAACCTGTGCATCGTAGCAAGTCTGGGCATTAAATACCGACTTCATATTGATCAAGTCAAGTAGTCTTTCTGTAAAGCTAAGCTAGACACTAGTACTTGACTTGACTAACCTAGTGAAAACTACTATCCTATAGATAGTTAGCTAGTAACTACGGTTAGACATTCAAAATGGGCTAAACTTTCTTACTTGGTTCAGGGGGAGCTTGAGTTTATATTTTGTATTCTAACTCTCAAAAATGTTTAGTGAAAACTGTTTTAGAAAATATCTTCTTTAATTGAACAAGGATTTTTAAAAAAAAAATCTTGAAATTTTTTTCTCAAATTAATCCTGAAAATATTCTAAATGATCCTTTGAAAAGAAAATTTTGGAAAATCTTCTCTTTTTCATTAATTTGCCTTGAGATATTCTTTATTTTGGAAAAGATTAAGATTTTGAAGGTAGCCTTTTTAATTTTTGAAAATGGTGTTCGAAAAGTCATTTCTAAATTTACACCTAGTCATTTCCTTTAACATTTATGCTCTCAGATTGTTTGTGTTAAATTAAGAATTTGACTTACGCCTCTGAATCAGTTCAGAAACTTAGTATGCTTGTTAAGCATTTTTTCTTCCCTAAATACTTAAAGTATTTTTTTCTTGGCTGGCATATTACTTGATTGCTTGTTTTATTTCTGATGCTTGCGCACTTATTATTTCTTTGTTTTGATGAATGCCAAAGGGGGAGGGTTTAAGGGTTGAGTTAGAAAATTAAAAATTTCTGATCTTAGAGCATGTCATTTGCATATTATTCTTGGACTCATTGCTTTATCTGGTATGTTCTAACTTTAACCCAGGTTGTCATTGCATCAAAAAGGGGGAGATTGTTGGTGCAATTTGCACTAATAGTTAAACCTGAGTTTTGATGAATGACAAATAGGTTAAAGTTAGACTTGCTTTTGGTTTTGACCTCTTTACTAAGTGTGCAGGGTTGAAAGACTTAGGACCTGACACCAGGCTGAAGTCCAGGGTGGTTGAGTCCTGGCGGGAAGTCCAGGGTGGTTGAGTCTTGGCGAGAAGTCCAGTTGGGTTCACGGGGCCTGACAACTGGCTGAAGCCCAAGTTGGTTGAAACTTGGCAAAAAGACCAGGGTGGTTGAGCCCTGGCAGGAAGACCTGGTGGGTTGAAGTTGAGTAGAGCTGCACGAGGTAAGTGAGGTAAGTCACTGGAGGAGCGAACCAGTGAGGACGGGTCCTATTTGTAACGCCCCAAAATTTTCCCATATAGAAGGTTATGAAATATTATTATGGAAAATCATGAAATATTATCATAAAATATTATGGATTCATGAATATAAAATATTAAAAATATTATGAAATAATATTTATGGAATATTATAAAATAATATGAATTCATGAAATATTATTAATATTATAAAATAATATGAATTCATGAAATATTATTAATATTATGAAATTTCATGATGGGCTTGGCTTAATGGGCTTTGATATGGCTTAGTGCAAATTGTGATAAAAAGAAGAGGTAGAAAGGAGGGAGCAAGGATTGAACCTTGAACCTCCTAGTTGAACTCACCATGTCTTAACCACTACACCAAGCATTGTTTCTTGTTGAGAGAATAAGAAACATGCTTGTTAAGCGTGTAATAGTGAAGAGACATGTCTTTTCATGAGAAAAGTATAAATAAGAGAGGGAAGGGGTGGGAGTAACTTCCTCTTCTTCTTCCTTACTTCTCCCCACCGAATTCCTTCTTCCTCCTCTCTCTTTTCCATTTTCGAAAAAGGCACACCCTAGGGTTCTAACCCTAGGGGATTGGAAGGAAGAAGGCTCCCAAGGATCTTGCCCTCTATTAGGGCCCAGGAGTCTAGAGAAGTTCTAGCAAGAAGGAACCTTCACTTCTCCTTCAACCAAGGGTACCTTAAGGGACTTAAAGAAGAAGAAACTCAAGCGAAAGGATGTAAGTATCCCCTCGCCTGCAGTGTAATTGTTATTGAATGTTTCTTTGTGTTCTTGTTTTCAAAAATGGGAGCCCTCCCTTTTGTAAACTTTCGGCCAACACCCATTCCTAGGCCTTGGTTACTTCTTGTTGCATGGGGAGACCCCTAGGAACTTAGGGTATGGATGTATATTGTTTCCCATCATGTTGTGATAAGAAAAATAGGATTAGGCCTCCTACAAGTTTCGGCCAAAGGAGAATAGGCTAGGGTTTTTGGGTTGCATGCTATCCTATGATATGTCCATGATTAGTCTTGTAGATAAAGTGTTTGTGTAAATGTTTGTGTGAAGATTGGATGTCAAAAACCTAGCCTACCCTACCCTACAAGTTTCGGCCAAAGGAGAATAGGCTAGGGTTTTTGGGTTGTTTGCTATCCTATGATGTGTCCATGTCTATTAGTGTAGACAAGGTGTTTGAATAAATGCTTGTGTGAAGGTGTAATTTCAAAACCCTAGTTTTCCTACCCTACACCATTCGGCCAAGGCATGAAACCTTAGGGTTTGTGAAGGTTAAATTATTTTATGTGATATGCTTATGTAAAATGATATGAGATGTATATGCATGTGATATTGAAAGGAAATGTTTGATTGGATTCCTTAGCATGTAACATTTAGCCAAGGCATGAAATATGAGGTTGTGAAGGACAACTTACCCTATGAGATTATGATTGTGTTTAGTAAGATCATATGCGTATATATGTGATGATAGTATAAGATGTACCCTAGGAGATATGCTTATGTTTGGGATGATAATATGTATATGCGAATGATGTTTAAATGGAATGTTGGATTAGGAAAAAAAACTTGGACTTTCCCTAGTGATGACTTTCGGCCAACCCTAGATTAGGGTTAGGGTTGCTTGATTTTCTCCCATGGTGCATGCTATAGTATGATACATGATATATATATATATATATATATATATATATATATATATGTGGGATGTTGGTAGGGGATGTTTGATGTCAAAAAACCTAATCTACCCCTACCCTTAACTTTCGGCCAAAACCCTAGTTTTAGGGTTAGGAACCATTTGATTTAACAATGAAGCATGCTACCACTTCCTATGATATGAATATGATTTATGTGATCAACCTTGTCATATATAAGATATGTTTAAGGGGTTGAATTATGATCTATGTATGAGCATGCCTTATAGCCCCTGGGGGGCACCTTTATGAAATGCATGTGATGTGTATAATAAGATGCTTGAAAGGATACTTCATTAAGTATGGGATCAAGAGCACCCCTTATGTTGTGTGGTGTGTCCCTAAGGGATCATGAGCACCCTTGAAGAGTGGTGTGTCCCTTGAGAATGAATGTGGAAGTACTCCTTAGCATATATGTAAAAGCATGATAAGTATTTTACTTTTAAAGTTGTGTACCCGACTCGTAAGGGGGTCGTTAAACAAATCCGGGGTGCATGTTAACTTAAGGTCATGGCTCCGGTAGGACGGAAGGGTCCTGCTCTAATTAATTGGTGGCTCGCTACCCCAATTCATTAGGGAACGCGCAATAGTTCCATGCGATAGTTGGTACACAACAGGGCCCAATATGATATGGATGTATTTTTAAGTAATACCATTATAGAACTGCTTTGAAAAACATTTATTGCATGTGATAGGTATGCTTAAAATTTTATATGCTGCATGCTTAGAAACTTGATGTTTAGTATGCTATGATGAACTCATGCTTATGTCTTGTTATGTACATATGCTGTATGCTTTCGTATGGATTTTGCGAGTAGGACCGGATCCTTACTAAGCTTTTATGTTTACTAGTTATGTGTTGTCTTATGCTGCAGATAAAGGTAAAGAACACTCGAACTAGAGGAAGAGGCAAGAAGGCTGAAGATGTGTGGGGTGGTGGCTCGGGAAAGAATGATTCTATATCTACTTAATATGCCTATGTTTATGTTCCCTAACAATAAGTGTTGGTGATTAAGATTGACCTGGCATGACAATGTTTACCTTTAGAAGTCTTTTATATTTGATTATGTTATGAGTTACATTACTGGTGAACTTATCAGGTTGTAGAATGAGTTTGATAGTTAACAAGCATGCTTAGTCCTTAGCCCTTGCTTTATTGTTTTAATGTCATGCTAGAAGATAGAAAAAAAAATATTACTATATGATTGAGTTGTACGTAACCCCGCCCCGAGGGTAGATATAAGGGCGGGCGTTACAGGTTGGTATCAGAGCCAGTTTCCCCTCCACCACACACACATCAAGCTTCATCCTGCCGCTTCCAAGTAAGAGATCCTAACCTCGCTTTATTTTATTGCATGTACAGTAATGACATGTATAGAAATGATTAATGCTTGCATAACAAGAAAAAAAAATATAGCATAAATTCTTATGTAGCTTATTTATCACCTGTATGATAGATATGGCTAGAGGACGTGGCAATCGGGGTAATGAGACAGCACCCCCACCTAATATGATGCAAGTGATCACGGACCTGCAGCGTCAGGTCACTGAACAACAACAGATAATAAACACTCTAATGACCCAGCAGGGGAACACGGCAACCCCGCAGGGAAGTCAGAATGTGATACCTTCTGAACCTCCAACTGCACAGGCACCCCCAGACACTCTGGGCCGGGGAGTCCGACAGGAGGCCTATCTGATTCAGTGGCAGAGACTTAAGCCGGAAAAGTTCTCGGGCACCTGCGAGCCCTGGGATGCCCAGGCTTGGCTCAAGACAGTTGAGAGCACAGTGGGATTATTGGACTGGCCCGAGAATGAGAAAATTAAGTGTGTCTCGTTCTGCCTCACTAGCGATGCCAGGATGTGGTGGGAACGGGTAAAAGCTAGAAGGTCAGTGGACCAGATGAAGTGGAAGGACTTTGAGTCTGAATTTCTGGAAGAATTCTTTAATATGCGAGTCACAAACAGGCACTTTGACGAGTTCACTGAATTCCGGCAGGGAAATCTCTCAGTCAACGATGCCATTAAACGATTCAACAGACTGGCACGATTATGTCCGGAGTTGGTCAGTACAGAGAAGGAAAGGGTCAGATTAATGCTCAAGATGCTCAGGCCCGAGATAGCTCTAAATGTAGCGGGCGGCGTTAATAGGCCCCAGACTGCGAAGGAACTGTTCAGCAGCGCCCTTATTACCGAGCATTATCTAAAGAATATTAACCAGCAGAGCCAACCCCTGACTGCCAGCAAGAGTCAGAATCAGTCGGGAGGTCAGAAACCTTCAAATAACAACCCCCACTGGAAAAGGAATCACAACGGAAAGAGGAAGTCATGGGATAAATCTGCCAGTGGTTATTTAGACAAGAAGCCTAAATATCCCCAATGTGCCAATTGTGGGAAGATGCACCCAAGGACATGCCTTTTAGGCGCCAGGAGATGCTATACTTGCGGAAAGGAAGGACACATGGCTAGAGAGTGTCCTACTGCCGCCAAAGCACCTCAGCCGCAATATGTTCAGTACAAAGGTGCTCCTCCCCAGCTACACCTGATGCAGGCAGCTATAGATGGTACTCATATATGCCAGGGGAGATTAGAAGCCCCACCTGCCACAACAAACGCCAGGGTTTTCTCTCTTACGAAAGAAGACGTGGCGACTGCCTCTACCATTGTCACAGGTCAGATATTTATTTACAGTCAGTATGCTACTGCTTTATTTGACACCGGGGCAACACATTCGTTTATCTCTATGCAATATGCCAAAAGAAAGAATATGTCATTGCAAGATTTAGACTGCAAGTTTCTGACAACACTGCCCTCGGGTGAGGTGATGCCCTCTACCCAAGTGCTACAGGCCGCGCCAATCAGGATCGCAGATAGGGAACTCTACTGCGATCTGATAGTGCTTGATATGTCAGATTATGATGTGATATTGGGCATGGATTTCTTGAACAAATATGGCGCCTCCATTGAGTGCCAGAAACGAAGAGTTATCTTCCGACCTGAGGTGGAAATTCTGTTCGAATTTCTCGGAGAGCCGAGGAAGAGGACAATTAAATTCTTGTCAGCTCTGAAAGCAAGGAAGATGTTAGAAAAGGGATGCTCTGGATTTCTAGCTCATGTGGTTGATACCAGTCCTACAGAGGGCCCGAAGCTAGAAGACGTCAAAGTCGTATGCAATTACCCAGAGGTATTTCCCGATGACTTACCAGGGTTAGCACCTGAAAGAGATATTGAATTTGCAATTGAGTTGGTTCCTGGTACTAACCCTATTTCTAAGGCACCATACCGGATGGCACCGATGGAATTAAAGGAATTACAAGGACAGTTAAAGGAGCTGCTTGACAAGGGACTCATCCGCTCTAGTCATTCCCCCTGGGGAGCTCTCGTACTGTTCGTGAAAAAGAAGGATGGGACGATGCGAATGTGTATCGACTATCGGGCGCTGAACAATGTGACTATTAAGAACAGGTACCCTTTACCCAGGATAGATGACCTGTTCGATCAACTGAAAGGAGCCACGGTATTCTCTAAAATTGACTTGAGATCTGGTTATCACCAAGTCAGGGTGAAAAAGGAGGATATACCGAAGACGGCTTTCCGAACCAGATACGGACATTATGAGTTCATAGTTATGCCATTTGGAGTTACCAATGCGCCAGCTATGTTTATGGATTTAATGAATCTGGTATTCTCGGCATTCCTCGACAGATTTGTGATCGTCTTTATCGACGATATCCTTATATATTCGAGAACTTCCGAAGAACATGCTGAACACCTGAGTATAGTACTACAGATTCTTCAGAAGGAACAACTGTATGCTAAGTTTTCCAAATGCGAGTTCTGGCTCGATCAAGTATCATTCTTGGGACATGTTATCTCCAAGGAAGGGGTAATGGTGGACCCAATTAAAATCGAAGCGGTGAGTAACTGGACTAGACCCAAGAATGCCGGTGAAATTCGAAGTTTCCTCGGGCTAGCAGGCTATTACAGAAAATTCGTAGAGAACTTCTCTAGGATTGCAGCCCCTATGACAGCTCTTACAAAGAAAGACAAGAAATATATATGGACCGAGGATGTGAGAAGAGCTTTACTGAACTAAAAAGGAGGCTGACTAGTGCTCCAATATTAACTCTTCCAGAGAGCGATATAGGTTTCGATATGTACAGCGATGCATCCAAACTTGGACTCGGAGCTGTGCTTATGCAAAATGGGAAGGTAATTGCCTATGCCTCTAGGCAACTGAAGGAACATGAAAGAAACTACCCTACCCATGATTTAGAGTTAGCAGCAGTAGTATTCGCACTGAGAATATGGAGGCATTATCTATATGGAACTCAGTGTAAAGTTTATACAGATCACCAGAGTCTGCGGTATTTCTTCACCCAGAAAGATTTGAATATGAGACAGCGCAGATGGCTTGAATTGGTCAAGGATTATGACTGTGAGATCCTGTACCATCCAGGAAAAGCCAACAAGGTAGCCGATGCTCTCAGTAGAAAATCATGTGCTGCTTTAATGTCTTTGTCGGCTTTGTCACAACCCTTAGGGGAAGAAATTATGAACTTCGGAATTGAAATGATATCAGGACAGTTGTCCACCCTGATGATTGCGGCGACATTGTTCGGCGATATTCTGGAGAAGCAAGATCATGATCCGAGTCTTCAGAGAATCAAGCAAGAGGTTCTCGAAGGCAAGGACGATGGATTTCGAATTTTAGACAGTGGAGTCTTATATTTGCGGGATCGATTATGTATTCCCGACGACTCTGACTTACGGACAAGAATCCTAGAAGAGGCTCACGGAACACCTTATGCGATGCATCCTGGGTCTACCAAGATGTATCAGGATCTGAAGAGAAAATTTTTGGTGGTCCGGTATGAAGCGGGATGTAGCTCACTATGTCAGTAGGTGTTTGACCTGTCAGAGGGTCAAAGCAGAACACCAGAGGCCTGGAGGAGTTTTACAACCCCTGTCTATCCCCGAGTGGAAATGGGAAGACATCTCCATGGATTTCATCTCTGGGCTGCCTAGAACGACAAATGGATATGATGGTATATGGGTTATTGTGGACAGACTCACCAAGTCTGCCCATTTTCTGGCCATCAGGATGACTTACTCGGTAGAGCAGTTGGCTCAACTGTACGTCAAGGAAATTGTCCGGCTACATGGGGTTCCCAAGACCATTATCTCTGATAGGGATGGTCGATTCACTTCAGATTTTTGGGGACACGTACAGAAGACTCTCGGTACGAAACTGAAATTCAGCACTGCCTTTCACCCCCAGACTGACGGGCAGACTGAAAGAATAAATCAGATATTAGAAGATATGTTACGAGCTTGTGCCTTGGACTTCAAGGGAAGCTGGTGTCGATACCTGAGCCTGGTAGAGTTTGCTTATAACAATAGTTATCAGGCTACTATCGGGATGGCACCGTATGAAGCTCTGTATGGAAGAAAATGCAGATCTCCTATATGCTGGCTTGAGAGTGGTGAGAAGAAGGAGATGGGACTCCAGACTGACGTTATAGATGAAACCACTCAGGCTATAAAGAATATTCGCCAGAGAATAGAGACTGCTCAGAGTCGGCAGAAAAGCTACGCTGATAAACGACGCAGACCGCTAGAGTTTGAGGTTGGGGATTCAGTATTCCTGAAAGTGGCCCCTATGAAAGGGGTGATGAGATTCGGAAAGAAAGGGAAGCTGAGTCCGAGATATGTGGGACCGTATCAGATTCTGAGACGGGTAGGCAAAGTGGCCTACGAACTGGAGTTACCGCCAGAAATGTCGGCTATCCACAATGTCTTCCATGTATCAATGCTCAAAAAATGTACCTCTGATATGAATCAGATGATAGAGCCTCAACCAGTACAAGATCAAGAGAACCTAAGTTCCGAACGCTGGCCTATACAGATCTTAGACCGGGAAGTTAAAAAGCTAAGGAACAAGGAAGTACCCTTAGTAAAGGTTCTGTGGCGGAATGAACAATTCGAAGAAGCCACATGGGAACAAGAGGAGGCAATACGATTAAAGTATCCTGAATTATTTTAAAGTTCAGGACGAACTTTTTATAAGGTATGGAGGATTGTAACGCCCCAAAATTTTTCCCAGATAAAAGGTTATGAAATATTATTATGGAAAATCATGAAATATTATCATAAAATATTATGGATTCATGAATATGAAATATTAAAAATATTATGAAATAATATTTATGGAATATTATAAAATAATATGAATTCATGAAATATTATTAATATTATAAAATAATATGAATTCATGAAATATTATTAATATTATAAAATAATATGAATTCATGAAATATTATTAATATTATGAAATTTCATGATGGGCTTGGGTTAATGGGCTTTGATATGGCTTAGTGCAAATTGTGATAAAAAGAAGAGGTAGAAAGGAGGGAGCAAGGATTGAACCTTGAACCTCCTAGTTGCACTCACCATGTCTTAACCACTACACCAAGCATTGTTTCTTGTTGAGAGAATAAGAAACATGCTTGTTAAGCGTGTAATAGTGAAGAGACATGTCTTTTCACTAGAAAAGTATAAATAAAAGAGGGAAGGGGTGGGAGTAACTTCCTCTTCTTCTTCCTCACTTCTCCCCACCGAATTCCTTCTTCCTCCTCTCTCTTTTCCATTTTCAAAAAAGGCACACCCTAGGGTTCTAACCCTAGGGGATTGGAAGGAAGAAGGCTCCCAAGGATCTTGCCCTCTATTAGGGCCCAGGAGTCTAGAGAAGTTCTAGCAAGAAGGATCCTTCACTTCTCCTTCAACCAAGGGTTCCTTAAGGGACTTAAAGAAGAAGAAACTCAAGCGAAATGATGTAAGTATCCCCTCGCCTGCAGTGTAATTGTTATTGAATGTTTCTTTGTGTTCTTGTTTTCGAAAATGGGAGCCCTCCCTTTTGTAAACTTTCGGCCAACACCCATTCCTAGGCCTTGGTTACTTCTTGTTGCATGGGGAGACCCCTAGGAACTTAGGGTATGGATGTATATTGTTTCCCATCATGTTGTGATAAGAAAAATAGGATTAGGCCTCCTACAAGTTTCGGCCAAAGGAGAATAGGCTAGGGTTTTTGGGTTGCATGCTATCCTATGATATGTCCATGATTAGTATTGTAGATAAAGTGTTTGTGTAAATGTTTGTGTGAAGATTGGATGTCAAAAACCTAGCCTACCCTACCCTACAAGTTTCGGCCAAAGGAGAATAGGCTAGGGTTTTTGGGTTGTTTGCTATCCTATGATGTGTCCATGTCTAGTAGTGTAGACAAGGTGTTTGAATAAATGCTTGTGTGAAGGTGTAATTTCAAAACCCTAGTTTTCCTACCCTACACCATTCGGCCAAGGCATGAAACCTTAGGGTTTGTGAAGGTTAAATTATTTTATGTGATATGCTTATGTAAAATGATATGAGATGTATATGCATGTGATATTGAAAGGAAATGTTTGATTGGATTCCTTAGCATGTAACATTTAGCCAAGGCATGAAATATGAGGTTGTGAAGGACAACTTACCCTATGAGATTATGATTGTGTTTAGTAAGATCATATGCGTATATATGTGATGATAGTATAAGATGTACCCTAGGAGATATGCTTATGTTTGGGATGATAATATGTATATGCAAATGATGTTTAAATGGAATGTTGGATTAGGAAAAAAAACTTGGACTTTCCCTAGTGATGACTTTCGGCCAACCCTAGATTAGGGTTAGGGTTGCTTGATTTTCTCCCATGGTGCATGCTATAGTATGATACATGATATATATATATATATATGTGTGGGATGTTGGTAGGGGATGTTTGATGTCAAAAAACCTAATATACCCTACCCTTAACTTTCGGCCAAAACCCTAGTTTTAGGGTTAGGAACCATTTGATTTAACAATGAAGCATGCTACCACTTCCTATGATATGAATATGATTTATGTGATCAACCTTGTCATATATAAGATATGTTTAAGGGGTTGAATTATGATCTATGTATGAGCATGCCTTATATCCCCTGGGGGGCACCTTTATGAAATGCATGTGATGTGTATAATAAGATGCTTGAAAGGATACTTCATTATGTATGTGATCAAGAGCACCCCTTATGTTGTGTGGTGTGTCCCTAAGGGATCATGAGCACCCTTGAAGAGTGGTGTGTCCCTTGAGAATGAATGCGGAAGTACTCCTTAGCATATATGTAAAAGCATGATAAGTATTTTACTTTTAAAGTTGTGTACCCGACTCATAAGGGGGTCGTTAAACAAATCCGGGGTGCATGTTAACGTAAGGTCATGGCTCCGGTAGGACGGAAGGGTCCTGCTCTAATTAATTGGTGGCTCGCTACCCCAATTCATTAGGGAACGCGCAATAGTTCCGCGCGATAGTTGGTACACAACAGGGCCCAATATGATATGGATGTATTTTTAAGTAATACCATTATGGAACTGCTTTGAAAAACATTTATTGCACGTGATAGGTATGCTTAAAATTCTATATGTTGCATGCTTAGAAACTTGATGTTTAGTATGCTATGATGAACTCATGCTTATGTCTTGTTATGTACACATGCTGTATGCTTTCGTATAGATTTTGCGAGTAGGACCGGATCCTTACTAAGCTTTTATGTTTACTAGTTATGTGTTGTCTTATGCTGCAGATAAAGGTAAAGAACACTCGAACTAGAGGAAGAGGCAGGAAGGCTGAAGATGTGTGGGGTTGTGGCTCGGGAAAGAATGATTCTATATCCACTTAATATGCCTATGTTTATGTTCCCTAACAATAAGTGTTGGTGATTAAGATTGACCTGACATGACAATGTTTACCTTTAGAAGTCTTTTATATTTGATTATGTTATGAGTTACATTACTGGTGAACTTATCAGGTTGTAGAATGACTTTGATAGTTAACAAGCATGCTTAGTCCTTAGCCCTTGCTTTATTGTTTTAATGTCATGCTAGAAGATAGAGAAAAAAAATATTACTATATGATTGAGTTGTACGTAACCCCGCCCCGAGGGTAGATATAAGGGCGGGCGTTACACTATTTTAGGACTGTAGTTGCGGTCCAACTTAGGCCCATTTTGGTGACCTCGATTGAGTCCTGGTTAGATCCTTATCCAGGTTTGGACGGGGTCTAATTAACTCTAAATACATTAACTCTATTTTACAGAATTTATTTAATTAGATTCTAAATGCATTAACTCTATTTTACAGAATTTATTTAATTAGATTCTAAATGCATTAACTCTATTTTACAGAATTTATTTAATTAGATTTTGTAGTTGAATTTTATAAAATTATTCCTTATCTAAAGCCTTGGTGGAGGATAAATTATCATTTAAATTATTCGTATTTCCTTCTTTTTAGAGAATAAAATTATTCCTACTAATGCTTAAAATTCTCACGTAAAGCTTAGCTGGAAGGATAAAATCTCCTTTTAAATTATTAATAAAAATGTAAGAGGATAAAACCTCTCGGTTAACTTTTCAATATTCTGTATTTATATTTTATTTAAATTATTTTCTTAATTGAAGCAAAGGATAGAAACATTATCTTTTTTTTAATTATTTTATCTTGTTGATGGATAAAATTTGAGCAGAGAAGATCATGCATCGAGGCACTATAAATAGAAGCAAGCAAGCCCTCTAACAGATAAGAAAATTTGATTCTGGTTCAAGCTTTGGCGCTCTCTTGCTTCCACGCTCCTCTGCTGCGGTTTGTGCTTTGACTCGACGCTGTCCGACCGCTGCTGGAAGATCGCTCCCAACACCCAAGCTACTTCAGATAAATCTAAGTGTTGGGTAACGAATTTTTTTCTACACTTAAATTATTTAAGGGGGAAGTGTAGGGCTGTTACACTTCCGCCCAATCTTGTATTTGAATCACTCTATCGGTAGTTTGTCGATAGAGATTTTTAGTGGATTGCCCACAGGAAAGGTTCAAGGAACCTGGGCCTTCGAGTAGGAGTCGGCGAAGGCTCCGAACGAAGTAAAACTCCTCGTGTAATTTTTTTATTTTTCGCTTTCGCATTTCGTTTTAATTTTTCTGCTGCGCACGTTATAAAAAGCATCGTACAATTCTCTATCGACTCTGATTTTATAACGAAGATTTTAAAAGTCACGTGATTCACCCCCCCTCTCACGTGCATCGGTCCTACATATGGTACCTGAGCTGCAAAAGCAGCATGAGCATATAGATGCTTATACCATCATCTTCCATCTTCATGAGTTATTTGAAAAGCAGGCGAGATCCGAAAGGTTCGAAGTCTCTAAACTCCTCATCACCTCCAAGATGCAGGAAGGCACTTCTGCCTCACAATTTGTGTTAAAGATGTTGGGGTACATTGAGCAACTGAGCACACTCGGTTTTGCAATGGATCATGAACTAAGTATTGACTTAATTCTGAATTGTTTGTCCGAAAGTTGTTCACAATTTGTGATGAACTATCGGATGAACAAGCTGGAGACTACCATTCCTGAGTTAATCAACATGCTGAAGGTTGTTGAGCCCGCTGTAAAGCAGGATCAGAAGACGGTACTGTTAGTTGGTTTCTCGAAGAAAGGTTCTAAGAGGAAGGCCAAAGAACAGAATAAAGGAAAGAAGAAAAAGGCCAAAAAAACTGAAAAGAAACCAAAAGGAACTTGCCATCATTGTGGCAAGGAGGGTCACTGGCGAAGAAACTGCAAGATTTATCTTGAGTCCTTGAAGAATAAGGCATCCGATGCCCCATCCTCTTCAGGTATCTTCGTTATTGAATGTCACTCTATTTCCTCAAATACCTGGGTACTTGATACTGGGTGTAGCTCACATATATGTAATGACATACAGGGGCTAAGGAATAGAAGAAGACTCGTCAAAGGAGAAGCAGATTTGCGAGTTGGGAATGGAGCAAAGATTGCTGCTATTGCCATCGGAACATATCTGCTAATGCTCCCCACTGGACGTGTCTTAGAATTGGATAATTGTTATTTCGTTCCTTCATTAATAAAGAACATTGTATCTATTTCATGTTTGAATGAAAAGGGTTATCATTTAACTTTTAGTAACAATTGTTGTTACATAACTTTAAATGGCGTTCTTTATGGGAATGGAACTTTGTGCAATGGTATCTACACGTTAGATTTATCAAATGACGTTTTCAATATCGAAATTAGTAACAAACGTGCTCGAATAGATAATCGAATAGACTCCTACACGTGGCATTGTCGTCTCGGCCATATAAATAAGAAACGCATGACCGAATTACACCGATGTGGAATTCTGGAATCATTTGAACCCGGTTCATTTGATACATGCGAATCATGCTTAAAAGGCAAGATGACCAAATTACCCTTTTCTGGAAAAGGTAATCCAGTGGGAGAATTGCTTGGTCTAATACATACTGATGTATGTGGACCAATGTCAACTCTTGTACAAGGAGGCTATAGCTACTTCATCACCTTTATCGATGATCACTCACGATTCGGGTACGTGTTCTTGATGAAACACAAATCTGAAGTTTTTGAGAAATTCAAAGAGTTCAGAAATGAAGTAGAGAAACAGCTTGGCAAAAGTATTAAGATACTTCTATCCGATCGGGGTGGTGAATACTTAAGTCAAGAGTTTCAAGATTATCTTAGGGACAGTGGGATACTATCCCAATGGACTCCGCCATATACACCACAGCATAATGGTGTATCTGAGAGGCATAACCGAACCTTAATGGACATGGTTAGATCCATGATGAACCATGCAACTCTTCCAAAATCCTTTTGGGGCTATGCACTTAAGACAACTGTTTACTTGCTAAACAGAGTCCCGACCAAGGTAGTCTCTACTACTCAATATGAGATATGGAATAGCAAGAAACCTCATTTAACTCACCTTAAGATATGGGGTTGTCCTGCTTATGTGAAGCGGGTTGTATCAGACAAATTGGATGCTAAGTCTGATAAATGTCTATTTATTGGATACCCTAAGGAAACGAAGGGTTACCAATTCTATCATCCCTTGGAACAAAAGGTGTTTGTTTCAAGGCATGCTGTATTTCTGGAAAAAGAATTTCTTTTACAAGAAAACAGTGGGAGTGGCATTGAACTTGATGAAGTTCAAGAAACTCCAATAGACATCACAGAGACACCTAGTCTAGACCCACAACCGATAACTCATAGTGATGAGCTATCAGTTGAACCTAAAACAACACCACCTTGGGATTAGAATCTATAGAGATAGATCAAAACGGTTGCTTGGTCTTTCGCAGTCTACATATATAGACCGAGTGCTAAAAATGTTTAGCATGTCGGAATCCAAGAAAGGTTACCTTCCCATCAGGCATGGGATCAACCTTTCAAAGTCTATGTGTCTGCGCACAGAAGACGAGAGGATTTGCATGAATAAGATTCCCTATGCATCTGCGATAGGATCTATCATGTATGCTATGTTATGTACTCGACCCGATGTATCATATGCTCTGAGCGTCACGAGCAGATACCAGTCTGATCCAGGAATGGATCATTGGGCGGCTGTCAAGACAATCCTTAAGTACTTAAGAAGAACTAAGGATGTGTTCCTAATATATGGAGAAGGAGATCTGGTAATACGTGGGTATACAGATGCAGTTTCCAGACAGATAAGGATGACTCCAAATCGCAGTCTGGATACGTATTTACTTTGAATGGAGGCGCAGTAAGTTGGAAAAGTTCCAAACAAGACACCGTAGCGGATTCTACCACGGAAGCGGAATATATCGCAGCTTCGGAAGCAGCAAAGGAAGCAGTCTGGATCAAGAAGTTCGTCTCCGAACTTGGCGTGGTTCCAACCATTGATGAAGCAGTGTCGGTTTACTGCGACAGCAATGGAGCTATTGCACAAGCAAAGGAACCAAGGCCTCATCAACGATCCAAACACGTGCTTCGTCGCTATCATCTGATCAGTGAGATTATAAGCAGGAATGACATACAAATTGAGAAAATTCCCACTGAAAGGAATTTAGCGGATCATTTAACTAAGGCCTTGCCTTAAAGCAAGTTTGAGGGTCATGTTAGAGCTTGTGGTATTGTATACCGTAGCGATTGGCATTAGGCCAAGTGGGAGTTTGTTAGTGATATGAGAGAAGTGTCCTAAGGCAATCGCCTTATGATTGTAAATATTTATTTTAATAAATGATAAATTCACTATTTGAGTATACATGTTTGTGTATTTGATTGGGATCTTAAACTCATCTACTGAATGTCCGCAATACAACTCACATCATAAGAGAATTTGTGATGGGATCACAACTTGTGATTATCTCTAAATGTGCAAATGTGAAGTATTGAAAATATCCCTAGTCGATGAATTGATAAAAACGAACACTATCAATTCTGTTGAGACTAGCATGGGTTATTCTCTAATCAGCTGATTCTCACTGGCTGGTGACATTGGGATGTCCGGAGATAAACATGGATGCTAGTTAAGGGAACTAGTTCATTGGAGTGACTAGCTGTAAAACTTCATATGGTTATCTATATAGATATGTCAATGAAGTTCTTACTGCAGCTTAAGTGCGATGTTCCTTTGACTTGCGGTGTTCAAGTCATCTTGGTCATGGAGACTTATACTTTAACATCTTAAGCAAGCATCTCCAAGGAGATGTGGACCCAGGATGATTGGGTATGAGCCGAAGTGCCCGAAGATGTTTGAACAGCCTACAAAGGATTCACCACTCCTTGCGAGGAGATGTATACCCAGGCCTATCGTCGGATTGTTACTCAAAACCTCTGGCCAAAGTATATCATGTTCAGAGTGCGAGTCTCTTAAATACATGAGAGTAATTAGAAATCCAAAGGACGAGAAAGACACTACTTGGGCTAGGTGTGACGTAGTCAGCCTAGTGGGGACTGACAGAAATAGACCGTGCACTACAAGAATTTTTGCAATCAACAACGCCCAATCGACAACATTTTTTAAAAAAAAATGTTGTCTTTTTTTGTTTTACAACGTTTTTAGTGAAAAGCGTTGTCTATGTGTTTTACTTTTTAATAACGACAACGTTTTATAATGATGCGATGTGCTTAGTGTTGTGGTTTCGGATGAAAGACAACGCTGTTACAAAAGCGTTTTTTAAAAGTGTTGTCGTATTTCCCGCTAAAATAAAAAACACATCCCCTCCCTCCACCTCGCTCATTGCCAACCCTCGGCGGCTTGCGAAAAATCTCTCCGCGCTTCTTTTCTCCGCGAAATATCTCCCTCCACCTCCCTCCACCTCCCTCATTGCCACCTCCCTCGTCCTCTCCTCTCCACGAAATCGACATTGTGTACGATCTGGTGAACATACATCTTCTCCTAGCTCACCACCAAGAAGTATCCTCCACGAGCTCTTCGTCCGTCGAGTGGAAACTGAACCCCAGCGGCAGCATCACGACGCTTGCCACTACCCTTTCCATCTCTCTCTCTCACAGTCGCCGACGTTCTGACTCTGTGGCGGTCAGATTTCAAGCTTCTGCTGGTGACGCTCGGGGAGAAGGGGGTTGCAAATTAATTACTACACCAAGGTACATCCTCCTCGAATCACACTTCTCTCTTACCGCTTTGGGAGTAAGATCGATAGATTCTAAAACCCTAGGCATTTTCCAGTTCATGGAAGATAATGAAAGACTAAAAAGAGAGCAGAGAGTAAGAGAGTAAAAAGAGATGCACCAATGGACGGGATCGGCCAAGATTGAAAGACTCTCATTCAATGGCTCATCCTTTAATTTTATCTTCTGAGCATGGGGAAAAGATGAAATGATCGTGGGGAAAGATGAAACAGAAAAGGGAAATGTGCCAACCAGAGCACCAACAATAGTAAAGAGGAGGATGTCATAGTTGGAGAAACAATGATGCATCTTATCCTGTATCTCTAGCTAATTCAGTTTCAATTGTGCATTCAAGTCCAACTCCTAATGGTTAGTCAAGACACAACATGTGGAGGATTTTCGCATGAAATAATATTTAAATCTTATTCTCAATTAATAGTTTACGCCTCTATGCATCTAGGCCAAGACTTCTTAATTTGTACTAGTTTAGCTGAGCTGTTACATCAGAATCATATTTGCAATATCAATGTAATCTTCAGATTGCTGGGTTCCTGCTTTAGTTCAAATAGTTTCTGTATTTCTGGGCAGGAAATCCCCGGAGCATCTTTTACTCATATTGATGGAAGAAGGAAAGTTGTAGAGATTGATAAAAATAACCTATATCCCTATCTCCTTGTCAATATAGGTTCAGGTGTTGGTATTATAAAGGTAATTCAGCATAGTTTTTGCTTTCCAGTAATCAGTTGCTACTTCTACTGTTGTATAATTGATGTTTACATATTGTTTTTGAGCAATATAACATGGTATGTAGGTCACAGGAAATAGGAAGTTTGAACGGGTAACTGGTACCCATATTGGTGGTGGTGGTGGTACGATATTTGGTTTAGTAAAACTATTAACAGGTTGCTTAAGGTAATTTGGCCTTCATAATAAACCATCTTTGGCAAGTATGATATTTTTTTCACTTGATAACTTTGAACAGTTATGATGAATTCTTGAAGATGAGTCAACAAGGGGATAATCTAGTGCTTGACTTAATTGTGAAAGATATCTGTGGTGAACTTGTTAGTGAAAAGGTATGCACGTTTCTACATTTTCCCCCTATGCATCTCACTAACTGTCTTTACTTTGTCTAAATTGTGTCAACAAGGTCTTTCATCATCAACCCCTGCTTCAAGCTTTGGGAAGGTGATAGCATCAAAAATGACGCTTTCAGATTACAAACCCGAGGATCTTGCTACTACGTTGTTAAGCGCTTTTACTTATAACATTGCACAAGTATGCATGTTTTCTTCATTCTATTGTAATCTTGAGCAAATAAAATCATTTTTCTTTTTGAGGAAAAGATTGTATATCCTGTTTGACAGTGATAAATAGGTAGTCTCATATTGATTACACATTTCAGTAATCCTTCCATCCTAAATTTTGGTCATACCATTACATTTAGGTAAAAATCTACATCATGTATTTCTCAGGAACTTCAATGCAGAGACAACATTTTTGATGTTGTTGTCGTTGTTGATTGAAGCCCACTTAAAACTTGGTTATGACATTAAAAGTGGCTGATGCAATGGCTGGAGAGGTGTTGGAGAGGGATTGTAGTGTTTTTATGGAGGGTTTGCTTGACTGTTGTATGATTTTGAGCAGCTTAATGACGTAGATGTTTACTTTTCTTTGAAAAAAGGATTTATTTTATGATCACTTGTTTATTTTTAGTACCAGAACTATAACCTTCAACTACAAAGTTATTTAGCTTTTAACAAACTGTATTTTTACTTCAGTTTGTAACTGGCTTGAATTTTCTCGACCTCCTTAATTATGACATTAAATATGGCACACTCTGGGAACTTTTTTTTTCTTCTTATTATTAACGCCTTTAATCCTTTCTATCTCAGGTTAGATTAACAAGTAAAAAAGTATTATAATGTGGAGATTCTTTCTGAGAGAGGACATGTCTCTTACTTTATGTTTTGTGCAGATTGGTTTTCTTGTGGCAGCACTCTTGGGCCTTAAAAGAGTTTTTTTTGGAGGATCATACATTCGTGGACATCCAAGCACAATGGACAACATATCATATGCTATTAATTATTGGTAACTATTATGCTAAGAAGATATAGAATTGTCAGTGTGAACCATCCAAATAAAATACTTTGTTTGAATTTCTTCTTTTAGTGCCCTTGTGTATCATAGATAATTGCTCAGCGATTAGCATCTTAGAAAATCTGATTCACAATTTACATAGTGTTTGATTTTTGGTTGCTTTCTATATCTAGGTCAAAGGGACAAATGGAAGCAACTTTTCTCCGTCATGAAGGATTCTTAGGAGCTCTTGGTGCCTTAATGAGTTACAATGACCATGATACTGAAGATACTGAAAGGGTACCCATGAAAACTCAAAAGGACTAGTGAAGTTGCAACCTTTCTAATCTATTTTAGGATTAAGTTTTACTGTGCTCTTCTTAATTGGGTTCTTGCCAGTCATCTCTCATCTATGCTTCAAATACATAGGGAAATCAAATGGTTCTGCCCCAAGGGCTGACTTTAACTTCTCTGCTTGTATAAAAATAATCAACAAAGTTTCTAGCTTTTTCTAAGTTGAATTGCCAGATGCATGCCATTGTCTTCCCATTTTGTAAATAGTCTACACTCGATGTCTTATTAGTCTCGAGACGGTTGACACTTGATTTTATCATTTATTTCCTCACATCCTAATGAGTTGGCATTATCCATACCATGTGTCTCTTACTAATCACTCAAGTTGTCCAGCTCCTAGAGAATTTTCAAAGGATAATCCTAGTGTTTACCAGGGCATTGCTTTCCTTATTTGATGGTTTAATACTACATGATTTAATCTTGATAACCATTTATTGATCAATTTTTTTTATCCAAAAGTTTCTAATTCTGCTTTATCAACTTTCTATATTTTCTTCTTTATAAGATCTACATAAAATTCATTGAGCTACATATTTGTTTTGTCACTTATCATGATAGGACCTGCTTTCTTTTTTTTTTAAATGATAGGACTAGCTTTCTCTTTTTATGTCCCAACACCCGACTTGCTTAACTGTTTTCTCTGGATGATTTCATACACTATTGCCTTTCATTCCCATCTTTCCTCCTAGCTGACTTCCATCAAAACTCGATGTTGACCATATCACTTGTGCAGTAGTGTCTTCGACAAAATAGGTATGCATAATGCATATTGAACCTGCATACTCCTACTCAATGCAGAGTTATACATTATAAGTTGTCACTACAACAACCAAGCCTTATCCTGGGGTTGGCATATTATAAGCTGTCACTCATGAGAAAAATATTAAGATGGTTTTATTTAGATTACTGTAGGATTCGTCAAATTCATAGCATTTACTCAACTACGCAAATTTTATTTCTTTTTTCTTCTTCTTTTTTTTTTTTTTTTGAATTGCAACAGCTTGAGGAACCCTACTGTTTTTTTCCATGCTGTTGCTTGACAAAATGTGGTTACAAGAGTTCTCATGAAACTTAAACACACTTTATCAAGAACACTATTTTTCAAAGACAAATTGAAAGACGTAATAAAAGAACAAAACACTAGTTATGAGCTTCCATTTTCATTCTTTTTGCAACAAAATGTCAGCGATTCAAGGAATTTGCAACTAAAAGGTCAAGTAATGATGTTTCTAGTGATAAACAAAGCATACAGTTTCTCATCACTTCTTGATTGTGAATCATGATATCATGAAAATGTTTTGCTCTGATAAATTAGTTTGCAATTGTATATTGAATATTCCAATATTCACATAATCACTTTTACATGATCGTAGGTTTGTGGATTTTGAGAACTTGGCAATGATTGACCATGCTGCCTTTTCTCCACCACTTTATTCCCTAACATTTATTGTCTAGTTCTATAAAAAAAAATGAGTGCATTTTGCAAGAAAAGTTTTTTTGTGTCTCTAGTTCTCTCTCTCTCTTCAAATAATCATAAGTTTAGTTTAAATTTAATCAATTGCTTTAACATTTTTGTTACCGTTAGTAATAGTTTAAGATGTATATCTTTGCAATTTTCTTGCATACAAAGTGAAGGTTAGTTTCCCTGTTTCTGAAAACATGCTTCAATCATGTCCAGCAACATTTTCCCCTCATTTACCAGTGTCTGAATTATAGTGGGTTTTGCATGAGAAATTCCATGGCTTTAGGGTTTTCCTAGAGTTTCATTTTTAGCCTGTTTGACAGGAGTGTGACCATGAACCTTCAGTAAATATGGATGGAAATTTAACGTCTGAACATAACGAACACAGCATATTTCCGTATCTCCTTATCAATGTTGGCTCAGGTGTTAGCATGATTGAGGTAATCTTGAATAGGAAAATTAAATAAAAGTTTAATTGCTTGTTTTGGTAACAGGACAAATTAATAACTAGGCCTCAAGAAGGTGATTGAAAAATGGAAATTTCAGCGTATTATTGGGACACATTTAGGTGGTGGTACTATACTAGGCCTTGCAAGGTTGTTGACAGGGTGTACAAGGTAATAATTGCTGGAGAAGTTCTTCCATGCTTTGTATCATATTGATTTTTTATATCACACATCTTTTGTAGCTACGCAGAGTTATTGGAGTTGAGCCAGAGGGGAAACAATCTAGCAGTAGACTTGACTGTTGGAGACATATACGGAGAGCAGGGTTACTCAAAGGTAAATTTTCCTACTTTACGCTGATTTATTTAATGTAATACATAGCACAGTTCATGCATCCTGAAAAAAAACAAGTAGAATAATCAAAAGATTTCTGGTTGGGTGGAGTACAGAGCTAAGAGAAACAACTGAGCCTTACTGCTACTTTACAGGAGCGAGCTACTATATTACATAGCATAGTTTATGCAGCCTTGGTTGGGTGGAGTAACAGAGCTAGGGGAAACAACTGAATGTTTCAGGAGCTCACTCATTGCATCACGTAGCACAGTTGGTGCTGCACCAAAAGTAGAATAATCAGAGTTTTTTGTTGGGTGGAGTAACAGAGCTAGGGGAAACAACTGAAGCTCTATTGGCCACTGTTTCAGGAGCTCACTCATTGCATTACGTAGCATAGTTGATGCTGCACCAAAAGTAGAATAATCAAAGAGTTTTTTGTTGGGTGGAGTAACAGAGCTAAGGGAAAAAACTAAGCTTGTACTGGCTACTGTTACACGAGCTCGCTCATTATATTTTGATTGAAACGCCCATGATTTGATTGCGAAAAGGAGTAACTTATTCTGGTGAATAAGTGAACATTGGCTAAAATCCATAACCTTGAGGCTTTTGCAAGTTGTGCTTTGGCCTTTCCTATAAGCGCACCATCCTTCACTTTTGAAATCTTGTTTTGGTCATCTGTTGCTACAGCAAACTGTCTGCTTGTTGTAGCTAAACTAGTTACTCTTCTTTTGTATTATTCTGAAGTTTCTTTGTTGGGGTTATACTTTCTACCTTCAGTTTTGCACTTTTTGGCAGGTTGCTTTTTGTCAAGCTAGTCCGTTTATGCTTCACCTGTTTCTAAGTTCTGTCATTTGTTATATTACGTTAAGTGGCTGAGCTGTTGCTCACTCATTATTTTTCAGAAAAAGTAGAATAATCAAAGATTTGAAAAATGACAATTTTTCTTAGTCTATGTATTCTCGGTCGTCTTGTTGTTTCCTTTATGCCTTGCTCATGTATGAGGCAAGTTAGATGTGCCACAGTTTACCTACTGAAAAGTCGATAACTCTCTTCGTTGGGGAACTCATTTACTCATTGCACGTATGGTTTATGATTTCTATCTAAAATCATGGTGCAATAGTGCATTTTGAATTTTGCAGTACATGAGACTGTCTGTACCTTATTAGTCAGATGCTGTATACATTTGGTGGGCGACTGATATTCTTTTATAACTCTTTTGTTCTGCAAAAAATAACAGCATGGTCTTCCAGCATCAACAACCGCATCAGCCTTTGGTAAGGTAACCTCAAACAAACTTTCCGACTACAAAGCAGAGGACCTTGCCGCAGCTCTCTTGAATGCTTTCACATACAATCTTGGACAGGTATATAACCATTTTGTCATTTATTTTTTTGATTTAGAAAATGCTAATAACCTT